>BOPN01002435.1:17500-27500 GCA_017312705.2 Penaeus japonicus
TTTCCATCTCCCCCCTCTCTCTCTCTTTCTTTTTCACTGTATATATCATTCTCCTTCTCTCGTGTCGTTATTACTCTATCGGAGGGGGGAGTTGTAGTGCATTTGCATCAAATGATAACTTAATGTTGCCAGTTGCTATCTATTCATATTACTGTCTAACTACCAACATGCAATAAAAAAATATCATTATTTCTCTATATATCATCCTCTATTGTTGGTAAACATGGCAAACTAGACCCTATTTTCACGCAAATAACCGACATCGCGAGTGAATTTGAATTGGCGTTCATCTGCGTAACCAGTATTGCATAGAATAATGACCTTAGACATAAAATATTCCCCAAGTACGTTACGTAAGTATCTCTTGTTTGCCCATTAACCAACTTCCATAGGAACAGGTGGTTTAGATTGTTTATACATTATCATTTATTCCAAAACTTACTTCTAGGTTTCTTGGTTAATTAGTTTGTCACCAGGCTTTTGATAAAAGTTGTTGACATGTAGTGATTAAGTATTCCCTGAGGGCAGGTAAAACATCAGACTAAGTTTCTTTATGGGTTATTTGGGTCTACTGATCACTCAGCAAAATATCCTTGATTGAAAATTTGTTCTTCACAACTAGCTAACGTGCACCACAGGGGACCAACGAGCATCTAAAATGGCATATGGTAACACCTCAGAAATATATCACAGAAAGGGAGCAATTTTGTGTCAATCTTCCAGACAAACCGTTAATTTGAAATATTTTCTTTAAAGAATTTGGCCACTGTTGGGATAGAAGGTAAATAGGGGGAATATCCGATTGGAGAATATCTTGATCTTATGATATCCCAATCAACTGAAGTGTACCATAGTGGGACAATGAACAACGAAACTAAGACATACCTTCCTTGGCAGTGCATGGCAGCCTCTCAGCCGGACCCCAACAGAACCTCCTTCCACTGGTTATCCTGAGAATGTAAGGTTGTCCTATATCCGCTTTAGATAAAAACTGTTGTAGACTTGATACTGGATTTCTGATTACTGAATTTTGAATACTGAATTTGGACTTGATTACTGAATTTTGGAACACCATTTTTATGAATATTACTATTATTCTTACAACTGCTATTTGTATTTCTATGATTATCTTTAGTTTTACTATTTATTTGGACTTCATGTGATGGAGCACTTTCTTTTTTTTATCATTGTTATTGTTATCAACATTATCACTATCATCATTATCGTAATTATATTATAATTATCATCATATCTAATATCCTTATTGTTAACAGTATCATCATTAATATCATGTTATCACTATCATCATAATAATAATCATTATTACCCCCCCCCAAAAAAAAAAAAAAAAAAAAAAATACAAATAATTTGTTCCTGCAATTGTTCCATAAGACCCAATTCTACTGGAAATAGCATGAACAACACCTCCTGGCGATCCACCACAGCCTCACACCCAACACTGAACTCGGTCCGCTGTGGCAGTACTACTGTGGTAATATCCCCAAGGCAAAGAGAACTGGGGAACTTCATGGAAACTTCATCGATAGCCACCAGGATTTCCATTATTTTTGGAGATTCGAAGTTTTGTGAAAAAATAGGGTTTTTATATTTATTTTATGCCAAGGATATTGGGAAAGTTTGCAACAAGGTATTATTGTTATTATCATTATTATTATCAGTATCATCATTACTATTATTATCATTATTGTTATTGCTTTGGTGTTGTTGATGTTATGATCATAATCATTATAATTATCATTATTTTCATCATTATCGCTATCATTATTCCCCAACTGACTGACAAATACATAAATAAATATAAAAAGTTTGCCTCGATGCAAGAGGAACAGAAATTCCATCGAAGGAATTTACACTTGACATTCAAAATTGTATCACGACGAGGAAGACGAAAAAAAAAGAAGAAAATAATAAGAAGAAATCGTTGGTGATGTTGGAATTTTGCCTTCTTTGCGCTCTCTTTCTTTCATTCTCTGTCTCCTCTCTCTCTTTCCCCTTCTTTTTCTCTTTCTCTCCCTCATACCCATCTCTCTCTTTCTCTCTTCTCCCCTCCCCCCTATTTCTCTCTTCTATTTTTCTACCTCTCCCTCTCTCTCTCTCTCTCTCTCTCTCTCTCTCTCTCTCTCTTTCTCTCTCTCTCTCTCTCTCTCTTATTCTCTATCTCTCTCTCTCTCTCTCTCTCCCTCCCCCTCTCTCTTTCACTCACTCACTCCTTTTCATACGCTAACGCCACCATCAGAAGAGTAATTTCGTGACAAATTATTCCTCCAACCAACGAAATTGACATGGTGGGAAGGGGAAGAAGGAGAGGGTGAGCGAGGGAGGGAGGGAGGGAGGAAGGAAGGGAAAGGAAGGGAGGGAGGGAGGGAGGGAGGGAGGGAGGAGGGAGGAGGGGGGGGGGGAGAGAGAGAGAGAGAGAGAGAGAGAGAGAGAGAGAGAGAGAGAGAGAGAGAGAGAGAGAGAAAGAGAGAGGAGAGAAAGAGAGAGAGAGAGAGAGAGAGAGATAGATAGATAGATAGAAAGAGAGAGAGAGAGAGAGAGAGAGAGAGAGAGAGAGAGAGAGAGAGAGAGAGAGAGAGAGAGAGAGAGAGAGAGAGAGAGAGAGAGAGAGAGAGAGAGAGAGAGAGAGAGAGAGGGAGAGAGAGAGAGAGAGAGAGAGAGAGAGAGAGAGAGAGGGAGAGAGGGAGAGAGAGAGAGAGAGAGAGAGAGAGAGAGAGAGAGAGAGAGAGAGAGAGAGAGAGAGAGAGAGAGAGAGAGAGAGAGAGAGAGAGAGAGAGAGAGAGAGAGAGAGAGAGAGAGAGAGAGAGAGAGAGAGAGAGAGAGAGAGAGAGAGAGAGAGAGATACTGAACTCTAGGTCCCACTTTCCCGTTTTGCTTACGTTACAACTGCACGGGCTTGTCGTGTCTATTTTTTTTTTTTTTTATAGTGTTATAACTGCACAACAAGAGTATTTAACAAACGTCCAAGGCAACCTTAGATTATATATCACACATGTCCAGGAAAAATAACAGCATTTAAGCAAAGAACGCCCTCGATCTGACTCTTAATAAATCCCTACGTCTAGAGGTCCCCGAATTGAGTTTGGTTGCAGGGTTGCATGAGGGAAACGGAACCTCGGTTGCCTCGTGACACCATCCTCCTCAGAAGAATCTCCGAGTGAAGCGACGCGATATGTCACTTGCATTTATCGTGCAACTGGTTTACTTCGATGTGCTCTGAATTCGATGATGTACTAGTAGCGTGTGGTACGACCTCGAAGACTTCATTTTATTTGTACTTTATGCATTATTCAGACGCAATACATCACTGCAACTCAGTTCACCCAGATATGATATGCAATTCAGGCGTGCAATGCGGGAGAGACATATTATATTGGCCTGATATTACGTGTCATTCAAGTCTCCTCTCTCTCTTTCCCCTTCTTTTTCTCTTTCTCTCCCTCATACCCATCTCTCTCTTTCTCTCTTCTCCCCTCCCCCCTATTTCTCTCTTCTATTTTTCTACCTCTCCCTTTCTCTCTCTCTCTCTCTCTCTCTCTCTCTCTCTCTCTTTCTCTCTCTCTCTCTCTCTCTCTTATTCTCTATCTCTCTCTCTCTCTCTCTCTCCCTCCCCCTCTCTCTTTCACTCACTCACTCCTTTTCATACGCTAACGCCACCATCAGAAGAGTAATTTCGTGACAAATTATTCCTCCAACCAACGAAATTGACATGGTGGGAAGGGGAAGAAGGAGAGGGTGAGCGAGGGAGGGAGGGAGGGAGGGAGGGAGGGAGGGAGGGAGGGAGGGAGGGAGGGAGGGGGGGGGGAGAGAGAGAGAGAGAGAGAGAGAGAGAGAGAGAGAGAGAGAGAGAGAGAGAGAGAGAGAGAGAGAGAGAGAGAGAAAGAGAGAGAGAGAGAGAGAGAGAGATAGATAGATAGATAGATAGAGAAAGAGAGAGAGAGAGAGAGAGAGAGAGAGAGAGAGAGAGAGAGAGAGAGAGAGAGAGAGAGAGAGAGAGAGAGAGAGAGAGAGAGAGGGGGGGGGGGGGGGGGGGGGGGGGGGGGGAGAGGGAGGGAGGGGGAGGGGGAGAGAGAGAGAGAGAGAGAGGGAAAGAGGGAGGGAGAGAGAGAGAGAGAGAGAGGAAGAGAGAGAGAGAGAGAGAGAGAGAGAGAGAGAGAGAGAGAGAGAGAGAGAGAGAGAGAGAGAGAGAGAGAGATACTGAACTCTAGGTCCCACTTTCCCGTTTTGCTTACGTTACAACTGCACGGGCTTGTCGTGTCTATTTTTTTTTTTTTTTTTTTATGATGTTATAACTGCACAATAGTATTTAACAAACGTCCAAGGCAACCTTAGATTATATATCACACATGTCCAGGAAAAATAACAGCATTTAAGCAAAGAACGCCCTCGATCTGACTCTTAATAAATCCCTACGTCTAGACGTCCCCGAATTGAGTTTGGTTGCAGGGTTGCATGAGGGAAACGGAACCTCGGTTGCCTCGTGACACCATCCTCCTCAGAAGAATCTCCGAGTGAAGCGACGCGATATGTCACTTGCATTTATCGTGCAACTGGTTTACTTCGATGTGCTTTGAATTCGATGATGTACTAGTAGCGTATTGTACGACCTCGAAGACTTCATTTTATTTGTACTTTATGCATTATTCAGACGCAATACATCACTGCAACTCAGTTCACCCAGATATGATATGCAATTCAGGCGTGCAATGCGGGAGAGACATATTATATTGGCCTGATATTACGTGTCATTCAAGTTGACTCCAGCCAGGAATCGCAGACCGAGGTTTTCCACAAAATATTTATTGTTTTGGTGCATAACGTTCGCATACCACGGAATGTGATTTGAATTGCGGATATCACGGAGCTTACGTGTTTTATTTGACGATTGCGAGCTTTTAACAATAACATATAGGAACATTATTATTTTTTTCTCAAGAATTGGACTTTTGAGTTTAATGTTCTTTTATGTTTTTTATCATATTTTTCATACTCACTTCTCAAGTGTGGAGCTGAAAAAAAAACTATTTTATTCTTCTTTTACTATCTGCAATAAACAGTTATCGTTTATTTTATGATTTTTGTTAATGTATCAAGATCTATAAAATATTTATATTCTTCTCGTTCATACTCTCTTTCTTGCAGGTCTGCGTTACTACTGAAATACCTGTGCTTATTTTGCCGTGAGAAATGCCTGCAAAAATGCCCTGAGTAAAAGTCACACTCTGCAGGAATTTATCTTGTGCTTAAAGTGAGGAGCCTTGTACCATAGATTAATTCTCTCCTCTCTCTCTTTCTTTCTCTCTTTCTCCCTCCCCATTTTCCCTCACTACTCCTCTTTCTCTCCCTCCCTCTCTCCAGCCACAATGCATAATCATTTATGTTAATGAGGAGTTTCGTTGTATAATTGTATGTTATTGAATTTGATGTATATCATTTATTGGCCGTCTTACAGAGACTGCTTATATGATTATGACAATCCTAATCAATGAAATATGTATAGATGATATTTCAAGCGTTATGTATATGTTTATATGGAGATATTCCTGTATAAACAAAGCATGCATAATATCAATGCCTTTTCATGTATGTACTCATTATATATATTGAATAAACTTGGCAAAGCAATCCCTCCCTCCCTCTCCTCTCCCTCACTATACCACCTCTCTTTCCCTCCCTCTTCTCTCCCTCACTATACCACCTCTCTCTCCCTCATTATACCACCTCTCTCTCCCTCCCTCTTCTCTCCCTCACTATACCACCTCTCTCTCCCTCCCTTTCTCTCTCTAGAATACAAAACCACTAAACGAAACACCATGAGTGAGATATGAATTTATTCTGTATTGCATTCGACGCACAACACTGTACCCAGCATTACAATGATATATGGCAAAAACAAATCTAATCACAGTTGCAGGTGCATCATGAAGCAGAGAGGGCTTCCATTTCGGAGGAATTTTGATTACATGATCTGTATGTACAAAGCTCAATCCCTTTAGCTTTGCGTAGTATTTCGGATCTGCGCTGTATTGTGAGTAGTCTGTGCAACACTGAGTATTTTTTAAAAGTAAGATGTACGAATACATATATGTAAAGAGATTCATTGTAGGGAGGAACACCTCTCTTACCACTCTCTCTCTCTCTCTCTCTCCCTCTCTCATTACATATACATACGTACATACATGCATACATACATACACACACACACACACACACACACACACACACACACACACACACACACACACACACACACACACACACACACACACACATATTATTTATTTGTTTATTTATTTATTTATTTACTTATTTATTTATATATTACATAGTACAAAGGTGTTCTCATACACACACACACACACACACACACACACACACATATATATATATATATATATATATATATATATATATATATATATACATACTTACATACATACATACATACATACATATATATATATATATATATATATATATATATATATATATATATATACATATATATATATATATATATATATATGTAATATATATATATATATATATATATATATATATATATATATATATACATATATATATACATACATATATATAAATATATATATATATATATATATATATATATATATATATATATATATATATATATATATATATATATATATATATATACATATATATATATATATGTTTGTGTGTGTGTGTGTATGTGTGTGTGTATGACTGTACATTAGCCAAAATATGACGCAAGAAAAAAAAGAAAAAAAGAAAGTAAAATGCACCTCAGTCTCCCCAGAAATGCTCGGTTAATACGAGCGTTGCTCCTCCTCCTCCTCGCGTGGAAACGTGACTGATGCAAGAGGTGTCCCCGCAAGAGTTCTTTAGTCTCTCGCAATGACTGTGCTCCGTCACTACACTCTCTGCAATAATTACTAAAGGTGTAAATTTTCGTAATATTTATATGATCTTCTATTTTTTTATAGATTCATATTACGATGACATTACAAGTCAATTGTTAATTAAGATTAAAATGAGATTAAATTAAACTTAAGTTAAATCAGATTATACTAAATTAAATCAAAATTGTTAAATTGAAATGTCAATTGTCAATCAAGTCAATTGGTATTTGTATTGATGCAAATATGTTGATAATGATAGATATCATTATTATAATCACTATCATTCATAATTGGCCATTAATATTACTACTTAATAACCAGGCCATTGTACACCTGGTGCTGCTCCAAGTAATTGTTGCAGCAACTACCATTATTACAGACAACTTACTATAACCAAAGCCTATTCATTACTTCTACCACTACAACTATCATGTTAATCGAAGCGGAACGGTAGGGATATTTGATATTAATGCTAGTAACAACTATTACATTCTGAACAAGGAGCAGTTGATGATCTTTATTTGTTCTTAATGTTTTTATCCATCTATTTACAAAGGTTGAGGTTTTCTTGCCTACGCTTCAATGAACATATTTTAAGTCGAATTTTTATATATATTTAACATTTTGTATTTTAAGTCGACTTTCAGCCACACGATAAGTCAACCCGGATGCCATTGACCTCTTCAATGGCATGAATTTCTTCCTTTCAACATCACAACAATCCTTAACTGATTAATGATAATGCTTATGATAGTGATAGTAATGATAATGATAGAAGTAATGATAATGATAATAATAATGATGATAAAAATGTTTCTAATGATAATGACAATAGTGATACTGATAATGATAATAACAGTGATACTGACAGTAATGATAATCATAATGATTATTGATAATAGTGATGATGATGATGATAGTGATGATAATAATGATAATAATAAAAATGATAAAAGTAATAACAATGACGGCAGTAATGACGATGATAATAATAATGATGATAACAATATCGGTAACAATGATAATACACTTGCTTCGGCAGTACAAATATTAGTAAAAAAAAAAACTAATGATAATGATAATAACATTAGTAATGATACTGATGATATGATGCCAAAGTTGATGCAGATACTGATATACTGATATACTAATACTGATTCTGAAACTATTTTCAGCCCTGAAATGGCTAACGAAGAATGACCGTACCCTGTAGCCACTGGCTCGGTTTAATCGCCCAAACGCTGGATAGCATCCCTGTAATACCCCATCCCCCCCCCCCCACACACACAACCAAAACCCCCATCTCCACCCCATCCCCACCACCCCAACCCCCACCCTCCATCTCCACCTCCAACCCCTACCCCCACCCACCCCCACCCTCCACCCTCACCCCACCTCCACCCCCCCCTCACCCCCACCTCCTACCCCCCTCACCCCCCACCCCCCTACCTCCCTCCTTCTCCCGTCCGTAAGATCTGGTCATCTGCCTTTAACGAGCACACTAAAGACATCACTGAGGTCATCAAATTGACTTTCCTCCATATGGTAATGGGAGGGTATCGAGTCGAGGTTGCAGGTTGCAGAGGAAAACGCCTGACGGGGGTGCTTAGCCTTGGGCGGGGTAAGGGATGGGGGTGTGGGGTGGGGGATGGGGGTGGGGGGGTGTAATGTTCGGCGATCGTCTTAGTACTTTCTTGGGTGGTGTTGGCTCTTAGGATGCGCACGTGAGGGATTTTGGATTTTTTTTGTGGACTTTGCATTCTTTCTTTTCTTTTATATATATTATCTTTCTCTTCTTCTTTCTCTTCCTCTTCTTATTCTTCCTCCTCCTCAGTCTTCATCTTCTTCTTCATCCTCATCATCATCATCTTCATAATCATTATCATCATAATCATAATCATATCCATAATCATAATCATAATCATCATAATCATTATCATCATCATCATCATTATCTTTATAATCATTATCATCATCATCACCATCATCTTCATCATCATCATCATTATCTTCATAATCATTATCATCATCCTCATCATCACCATCATCTTCATCATCTTCATCATCATCATCTTCATCTTCGTCTTCTCCTGTTCTTCTTTTACTCCTTCTCCACCTACTTCTTCTCCTCTTCCTTCTTCTTCGTTTTTTTCTTCCTTCTTCGTTTTCCTCTTCTTCTTCTTCTTCTCCTCTCCTCCTCCTCCTCCTCCTTCTCCTCCTCTCCCTCCTTCCCCTTCCTTCTCCAGTCCCTTCTTCCTCTTTGTGTTCTTATTCTTTCTCTTCTTTATATTTTGTTTTTTCTTATTACTAATGGGAACAGTGACTGTACCCTTTATAAAGAGACTTATAAAGCCCACATATGTAAGTAACTTGTAAGCAGAGAAGCATAGATTCAATGAAAGATATTTTGAATACATTTCCAGAATATTATGTATGACGACAGATATCCTGTCTTACATAATATGTTTGAATAATTAATAACAAAATTTGAATAGGAATTATTAAAATAGAAATGCGTCTGCACATCGAAAATGATAATGATCATCATTTTCATTATCATAGTGATGATAATTATAATAGTATCAACGAGGATGAGAATAATGACGATGACAATTAAGAAAATAAAGAATGTGATTATAATCATGATTATAATCATTAACAAAACGACAATACATCTATACATCTATAACGAAGTTAAAAATATATTACAATTCGCCACTCATAACTTACTCGCCTAAAATAATATGCAACGAACTTTTCGCAAAATTCCCGAAAAGTCTGAACTGATTTAATATGAAAGTTTCGATGGAGTCAAATTTCCAATCATTATTTACGACATATTTTTAATATTATCCTTTTTTTCTTATTGCGTAGATTCTCATATGAAAATTATAGGTATAATGAGGATTAAGGAACACCTTATCATTATCGTTAGTGTTTCGTTAGAATATTGTTCATAATCGCCGTTATAATGATAACAATAATGATGATAATGATAATGATTTTGATGATGATGATATGTATAATGATAACAATAATGATGATAATGATTAATGATTTTGATAATGATGATATGG
>BOPN01002435.1:35000-37500 GCA_017312705.2 Penaeus japonicus
GGGGTGGGATGGGGGGGGGTAGGGGGTGGTAATGTTCGGCGATTGTCTTAGTACTTTTTTTGCGGGCGTTGGCTCTTAGGATGCGCACGTGAGGGACTTTGGATTTTTTTGTGGATTTTGTATTCTTTCTTTTCTTTTCATTATCTTTCTCTTCTTCTTTCTCTTCCTCTTCTTCTTCCTCCTTCTCAGCCTTCTTCTTCTTCTTCTTCTTCATCATCATCTTCATAATCATTATCATTATCATCATAATCATAATCATATCCATAATCATAATCATAATCATCATCATCATTATCATCATCATCATCATCATTATCATTATCATTATCATCATCATCACCATCATCTTCATCATCATCATCATCATTATCTTCATAATCATTATCATCGCCATCGTCTTCATCATCATCATCATCATTATCTTCATAATCATTATCATCATCATCTTCACCATCATCTTCATCTTTACCACCACCATCATCATAATCACCATCATTATCATCATCTTAATCATCATCATTACCATCATCATCATCATCTTCATCTTCGTCTTCTCCTGTTCTTCTTTTGCTCCTTCTCCACCTACTTCTTCTCTTCTTCCTTCTTCTTCGTTTTTTTTCTTCCTTCTCCGTTTTCCTCTTCTTCTTCTTCTTCTCCTCTCCTCCTCCTCCTCCTCCTCCTCCTCCTACTCCCCCTCTCCCTCCTTCCCCTTCCTTCTCCAGTCCCTTCTTCCTCTTTGTGTTCTTATTCTTTCTCTTCTTTATATTTTGTTTTTTCTTATTACTAATGGGGACAGTGACTGTACCCTTTATAAAGAGACTTAGAGAAGCCCACATATGTAAGTAACTTGTAAGCTGAGAAGCATAGATCCAATGAAAGATATTTTGAATACATTTCCAGAATATTATGTAAGACGACAAATATCCTGTCTTACATAATAGGCTTGTATGATAAATAACACAATTTGAATAGGACTTATTAAGATAGAAATGCGTCTATACACCGAAAATGATAATGATCATCTTTTTCATTATCATAGTGATGATAATTATAATAGTATCAACGAGGATGAGAATAATGACGATGACAATTAAGGAAATAAAGAATGTGATTATAATCATGATTATAATCATTAACAAAACGACAATACATCTATACATCTATAACGAAGTTAAATATATTACAATTCGCAACTCATAACTTACTCGCCTAAAATAATATGCAACGAACTTTTCGCAAAATTCCCGAAAAGTCTGAACTGATTTAATATGAAAGTTTCGATGGAGTCAAATTTCCAATCATTATTTACGACACATTTTTATTATTATCCTTTTTTTCTTATTGCGTAGATTCTCATATGAAAATTATAGGTATAATGAGGATTAAGGAACACCTTATCATTATCGTTAGTGTTTCGTTAGAATATTGTTCATAATCGCCGTTATAATGATAACAATAATGATGATAATGATAATGATTTTGATGATGATGATATGTATAATGATAACAATAATGATGATAATGATTAATGATTTTGATAATGATGATATGGGTAATGATGATATTAGTAGTGATATTAATTTTGATGATAACGATGATTATAATAATGATGAAAATAATGATATTGATAGTGATAATAGTAATGATAATGATAATGATGATGGTTATAACAATGATAATGATAATTACAGTAATAAAAACAACAATAATAATAACATAGATAATAATAATAATGATGATAACAATGATTATTATGATGATGGTAATGTTAATGATAACACTGATTACAGTAATGATAACAATAACAACGATAACGATAACAATAACAACGATAACGATAACAATAACAATGATAATCTATAATTGTAATAAAATGCTAACGATAGTATTAATGATAATGGTTTTGATTACATAGATAGTAACAGTATTGATAGGAATAATGATGATTACAACACTATCATCAAATGTAGTAATAATGTTAAGACCAACAACAAAAACAATAAATTACAAACAACAAAAAAATATCACAAAAAGTCATAAAACAAAACAAAACAAGAAAAAAAAACACTACAAAGAAAGAGGAGCGATAACAAGTCAGGTCAGGCCAGGTCAACGAGAAACAAAGTCACCTAAGTATTCTTTAAAAAAAAAAAAAAAAAAGAAGAAGAGAAGAGAGAGAGAAAAAAAATATAAAAAGCGACCTGATAAATTCTCGTTTGAAATCCGCCTTTCCACGTCTCTGCCCCGTATCTGTGGCTTCCCTGTGTCCCTTTCATTCTTCCGAGGTTTAATGCTAACTCGTGTCACTCTAATCTAGTTTCCCGAATGCGAGCAAACGAACTGGGAATATCCTTAACCCTTTTCCTCTGACAGGATGATTGCCTGTTGTGAAGCTCGGAACTTGACTTGTCTCTTCACTGGATGAGTTCGGTTGTGTTTTTTTTCTCTGTGGGTGTGACGTATTGCCCGTAGATTTACAGTGATATTCGTTTTTGAATTA
>BOPN01002435.1:77737-80237 GCA_017312705.2 Penaeus japonicus
AGAGAGAGAGAGAGAGAGAGAGAGAGAGAGAGAGAGAGAGAGAAAGAGAGAGAGAGAGAGAGAGAGAGAGAGAGAGAGGAGGAGGAGGAGAAGAAGGAGGGAGAGAGAGATAAACAAAGAAAAAAAATAGAGGAGGAAAAATTAAAAACAAAGCATGTTTGAGGCTCCTCTTTACCGAACAAACCGCAGACGATGCAGATGGCAGGCGCATCACAAACACGTTCCTACATGTCTCAACCAGAATTAACAATCAAACAAACAAACATTAAACTTCGTACGGAATTCTTGCTCTCCGCCTCTACCAAATCGCACCCTTTTATCACGCTCTTATTCTCCCTTTCACTTTCTATTTGCTTCTTCTTTCTTCATTTCCTTCTTTATTACTGTTTCTCCCTCCTGTTTCTTCCTCTTGTTTTCGTTATTCTGTCTTCTCTATTCTCCTTTTCCTGCGTTCTCTATTCTCTTCATCCCACCTCTCGTCTATTTCCCCCCATTCTGACTTTTTCCCCTTCTCTCTATTCTGTTAATCTCCTCCCCCCATCCTCTCTCCCCTCTGTTTTCCTCATCCTGCCTCTCTCTTTTCTCATCATCCTCCCTCTCTCTCTGATCTCACCATCCTATCTCTCCTTTGTTCTTACCATCCTACACTATCTCTTCTCGTTCCTCACCATCCTATCCCATCATCCTATCCCATCTCGCCATCCTGCCTCCCCTCTATTCTCCCCATTCCATCCTACCTCTCCTTTTTCCCCCCCTTCCCAACAAATCCCCCTTTCGCACATGTAATCCCCGTCGGTAATCACCCGCGAATCCCCTGCCTCTCATACCAATGGCGACGCAATCCGCCCTCAAGACTGATGGAGGAACCTGGCTGTGCGAAAGGAGCGAAAGGACGCGCGCGGCTAACTGTGGAAATATGCTGATGCGGCGACTGATGGATGGGGCGAGTGTGCGCTGCGGTAAAGGTCTGGGAGACAGATGCGGGTTCTCATTCGTCTCTTTATTATGTGTTCGTATGCAAATGTGTATTTGCATATATAAATACTGGGCAGTCTCACTCACTCTCGGAGTCTCTCAGTTAGTCTAACTCGCTAATTCTCTAAACTCACTAACTCACTCACTCGCTAACTCACTCACTTACTCACTCATTCACTCACTTACTCATTCACTCACTCACTCACTCACTTACTTACTCACATACACACACACACGCAGTATTTACATATGGGAAAACCTTGAGTGTGAATACATGCTAAAGAGATGTAGGAGAATATATAGCTATGTGTGTGCGTATGTGTGCCTGTGTGTATAAGAGGGAGATTAGCATCACATCTAATTAACATCTTATCAACATCTAATAATAATAATGAAATAGAAACAATATAGAAAAAGAGGAAATAAAATAAAGACACGATCTCCGTATATCTTAATCGTGAGTTTGGCGTCCTAACAATTACGTAAAATCTTTCTTAAAGAAAATAAATGTCTTTGATTTGTGAATTATGCAGCGTCTCGAAAGCCCGAGTGGGCGAACACTGTCTCAAGCGAGTGAGAAAAATAAATGGGACAATTTCATGAATTATGCATTTGGCGGAGATGAAATGTTGCAATCGTTGGTGGTGGTGATAATGATGGTGATTATGATAATGGTTATTATAAGGATGGTACTAATGATGATCATAATGATAGGAATATTATAGTTAATGATGCGGAGGAGGTCATTGATCATGACAACGATAATGTTAGTAATGATGATAATAACAATTATGATGATAGAAATAAAATGATCATGATGAAAATGATAATGATAATGGTAATGATGATGATAATGATAATGACAATGATAATAATAATAGTAATAGCAATAATATAATGATCATAATAATGATGATGATGATGATGACGATGAATATGATAAAAATACAATACATAGAATAATAATAATGATAATAAAACTACATAATAAGAATAACACCGAATAACACGAATATTTTCATAATCAGGCTTATTCTGATGCTAAAAAGGATGCTAAAGATATTCTCAATCACCCCTATCATTATTCAGATTTGAAATATTAAAATCTTGATAATCATTTATGTCAAAAACCGAAAATCCTTCTGAACTATCAGCACGATATGCAAATTTCGAATTCATATCATCAGTTCAACTCTCCGGGCCATAATTTTGGAATTGCTAAAGTTTTAACATCTCGAACATCCGCCATATCTTTCTGTAAATGGCGTTGTTTCCTCGGGTTTAATCAGGTCATGGAATGTTACTTCATTTATTATAGAAAACCCGCGTTCGAATGCTCGAAGTTGGCTTAAGCAATCCTGCTTTTGATGAATTGTACCCGAGAGGGACTTTCAGGAGCTACCTACGTGAAGAAGAGCTCCCAGAAGCTTGTTATTCCGTTTGTATGCGTCTCTCAGCACATCTGTCTGGGCTATCTGTAAGGAGCTATCAGATATAGGAAGAAAGATATGATGTAAGAAGCTCT
>BOPN01002435.1:102737-105237 GCA_017312705.2 Penaeus japonicus
GACAAACAGCGTCTCGGCACACAATCATCAGACAAACATCCATCGCCGAAGTTGTCACGTTCACGCAGTTTCGAAGACAAGGAGACAGGGCGAGGAAGGAAGGGATCATGAAGACCTCCCGTGCCGTGACGTCATTTGGGATTATTCTTGGGGGGAGGGGGAGGGGGAAGGGGGAGGGGGGAGGGGGTGGTGAAGGGGGAAAGTGACGGCGAAAGAGGGAAGGGGGAAGGGGAAGGGGAAGGGGAAGGGGTAGGGGGAAGGGTAAGGGGAAGGGGAAGGGGAAGGGGGAAGGGGGAATGGGAATGGGAATGGGAAGGGGAAGGGGAAGGGGAAGGGGAAGGGGAATGGGAAGGGGAAGAGGAAGGGGAAAGGGGAAAGGGGAAAGGGGAAAGGGGAAGGGGAATGGAGGAGGGGAAAGGGGGGAAGGGTTGGGGTGCAACAGTTGCTGGAAGTCAATGGTTAATCCTGTTTGACTAATCCTAGGGTCGGGGGATGTGCCGGGAGGTGTACAGGATGTAATTTCCTGTCGTCGAGGGTTCCTCTGGGAAAATTCAGCCGGATCTATAATTAGGCCTTGCAGAGAGATATAGAGAGGGGGGGGGGGGGTCACATCTTGGGGAGGGGGGAACGGAGTCTCGGATGCTCCTCCGTAGCTCCCGCGTCATACAGACGACCATCCCGATCACGAAACTTTATCAACAAATCTTTCCTTTGCAACACATCTATGCATTGTTATTGTTTTCCCTCTTACGTTCCTGATATACTTTAATAGGTGAGAATGCTGATGATTATGATTGAAATAGCTACTACTCATAATATGGATGAATAACCCAAGGTATCAACATCAACATTAATGGTACGATATCAATAACAATAATATTTGCAATGATTAATATTAATATTCATATTTTGAGATGCGTCGGTATTGATTCCGTGTTCGAAATCAGTCACGGGTTCGAGACTTGAATAAATAATTTCTTGGGAAAAGTTTACAGACGTTAGATATATTTGTCTGGCGATTCGAGAACGTTCTTTGCTGAGATAACGCCACCCTACTCCCTTCCTCTCGAGGTCAAAGGTCAATAATACTAATACCTGGAATGAAATCTTTAAGCGGGTTTTGCTTACTCGACACGTAGTTGCTTTACTGTTATTGTGGTTTTTGTAAGTGTTATGATACGATATGTAAGAATAACAGCATTTGAATTCAGTTTGTCACTGTTATTTGAATTTGAATATTCAATTTAACTGCTACAAAACGATAATCGTATTTTTTCTCTTGCTCTACTAGGAACATCAAGATTTAATTGATACAATACATAACGTTGTTACAATATATCACGTCACTTAAGTGACGAATTAGTTACCAATGCAGGATCAATCTTAAAAACACATCAGTCTTTGTATGAGTATTTACTGATATTCCTATATATGATATGGCTATCCTCCTGTAAGACATCTTTTTCAGTCATCAGAGGGACTTATGGGATCAATTCGGAAAGATCTGAATTTGGGCCATGAATACGCAAATCTAAGAGGGGGAGGGGGGAGGGGGGAGGGGGAAGGTGAATCTTGCCCCTCACCTCCTGCTTACGTCATCATTGAGGGACCAACATGAGGGTAAAGGGTAGATTTTACTCCCTCCCTTTCCCCACTTTCTTTATACCAACGTAAAGAGAGAGAGAGAGAAAAAAAAAAACGAAAGAAAAAAGAAAGAAAAATAAAAATCTATCCAAATAAAGAGACTCCTGAGCACAAAGATCCTGAACAAAGATTCCGAAAATGGAGGAGCCATGAAAACGAGCATAATGAATCTGAGGGCTCTGACAAAGGGCCAATGATTTCTGAATTTGAAATACGCTTAAGAATCCGCTCGTATTTTAGCTGATGATACTTAATCGGTCTTGCTGTTAAAGAGAGATTCTTCGTCATATTTTGTCAACACACACTCACACACACACACAAACATGCACACACACACACACAGACACACACACACACACGCAAACATGCACACACACACACACACACACAAACATGCACACACACACACACACACACACACACACACACAAACACACACACACACACAAACACACACACACACACACACACAACAATGATAACACTACTACTATCACCGCTAACAACTGCACAGTACCGACACCGGGGACGACGCAAGCAAAACAGCCACGAAATGAGGCGGCGCAATGAGCAAATGGGATTTGCTTTCGAAGCAAAGCCAACAAAAGGCGGTGAAACAAGTCGGGTGATTCTTATTTACAACATGATTGTATTCTCGGGACAATATATCGGTTCCACTCCGACCGCCTTGATTGCCGCAAGCCTTCCGCGTCTGCCGTTTGTTCAATGTCTTTTTTTTCGTTGTTATTATTATTATTATTGTTATCATTATTATTTTTTTTTATCTTTCTGTCGATCAGTTCTGTAGTTCATTTTCCGCTTTCTCTCTTTCTTTCTCTGTCTCTCTCTCTCTCTC
>BOPN01002435.1:110237-115237 GCA_017312705.2 Penaeus japonicus
TAGGAGTCTGAGTTAAGGATGCCATTATGCTACGCTGAAGGAGAGCGAGTCAGAGTGGAGAATCGTAAGCACACGAACTGAACAGACAAAGTACTCTCCTATAGGAAGGGAATTTCACATCCTTTGACTATCCGTTTGCGTCTTTATCGATGGAATAAGAGTATGGGAGATGATGAAGGATTGAATTTAATTAATTCGTGGTGATATTGGACTATACTGTTTCATAATCTGTCGGGCACTAAGAGCCCTTTGGTTTCGTGTACAAGGTGATGTAAATCGGTATACATATATATATAACCTGTACTTCTCTTTTAGAGTTAAAGCGAACGAATTTCTGGTAACTTTCTGTATAATAGTTAAATCACAATGGTATAGATAGGAATATATATATCTATTTACACACACATATATTTACATATATATATATATATATATATATATACATAAATACGTATAAATATAAATGTCACAAAACGCATCTCTCAAATTCGTTCAGCCTCCTTCTCGCATTTCATATTTACCTTCGCCTTTTCCTCGTTCATCTCTCCTCCTCCTTCTTCTAAACTTGGCTTATTCAAGGACCTCCTTCTTCTCATCTTCATCAATCTCAGGATAAAACACACGCCTCTCGTCTCCTTCCAAAAAGCTCATTGAAATGCATTTCTCTTCATGCATGTCTGATTCAGCCTTTTCTCCGCCTTACAAAATCGTTTTCCACCTTTCTTGTTGCATATTAAGGCTTGTTTGTTTTCTTCTTCTGTTTGTATTTTTTTTTCTCTCTCTTCCATTTAGTATTCTATTGTTTTCTTTTTTCGTCTTTTTAGTTCATGTATTTTTCTTGTTTCATTTCCTTTCTCTTCAGTAAAGGTGTGTCCAATACACTTTAAGAATTCTATGATATTTGCGCCGAAAGCATAGAAACACGAAGAAAAAATTAACGTCTTTTACTTACCGAAAGCTGTTATATTCATGTTTACTTGACTAAGAATACATTTGCTGGCTTTCATGAACCACATGAATAAACTCAAAAGACTACATGAAAATCAAGTGCTTTTATTATCTTTAATCAAATTTACATTCGAAACTTTTGTCTATGAATGCGCGTTTCTAGATAAAAAAAGAACTGCATTTTTCCGTTCTTATTTGAACGACGTTAGTTTTTCCGTATACAAGCAACAAGCCACAAAGATCGAAACATATGAAATATACATATACAAAATACAAAATAACATACCGTAGCAGAGAAAAAGAGAAGGAGAAAGAGAGAGAAAAAAAAAAAAAAAAAAAAAAAAAAAAAAAAAAAAAAAAAAAAAAAAAAATAGATAGATAGATGATAGATAAATAGATAAATAGATAGATAGATGAATAGATATATAGATAGACACACACGCACACACACACACACACACACACACACACACACACACACACACACACACACACACACACACACACAGAGAGAGAACGAACGAACGAACGAGAGAGAGAGAGAGAGAGAGAGAGAGAGAGAGAGAGAAAGAATGAGAAAGAAAGAGAGAGAGAGAGTGAGAGAAAGAGAGAGCAAGCGAGAGAGCGAGCGAGAGAGAGAGAGAGATAGAAGGAGAGTGAAAGAGCGAGCGAGCGAGCGAGCGAGAGAGAGAGAGAGAGAGAGAGAGAGAGAGAGATAGAGAGAGAGATAGATAGAGAGCGAGAGAGAGAGTAAATACAGCCATGATGAAAAAAACAAAAAACAAATCAACATTCAAATCTCTCTCAAGAATTTCCTATCCATCCACAAAAGAAAAACAAAAAATAAACACAGATAAAAAAAAAAGAAGACGAAGAAAAAGACCTCCCGTTGCTTGTAAAAAGAGCCATGATCAAGTCGACAATCCCAGCCACCTTCTTGAAATATATCTTGGAAGAAGCAATGTCCTCGAGGCGGTTCTTGCAACGAAGATCATAGTGTTCTCGTTTACATAACGGTATTTTGTGGTGAGATGTTGCAAGGGCGGGGCGTGATGTCGCCAAGGATGGTATGCGTGTGTGTGTGCTTGTCTGTGTGTGTTTGTTCGTTTTTGCGGGTGTGTTTGTGTTTGTCTGTTTGTTATTGTGTGTGTGTGTGTGCTTTTGTATGTGCATTTGTGTGTATGTGTGTTTGTTTATTTGTTTGTGTGTGTGTGTGCGCTTCTTTTTTTGTTTGTGTGTGTGCATTTTTCTGTTTGTTTGTGTGTGTGTGTTTGTGTGCGTTTGTCTGTGTTTGTGTTTGTGTGTGTGTGTGTGCGTTTGTCTGTGTTTGTGTTTGTGTGTGTGTTTGTGTGTGTGTGTGTGTGTGTGTGTCTGTGTGTGTATGTGTGTCTATGTGTCATTACTTGTGTGCGTTTTTGTTTGATTGCTTTTTACGTTTGTACTTATTTGTTCGTGTGTGTGTTCGACTTTACATTTCCTCTGTTTTTCAATACCCAAACACAAAAAAAAGAAGGGGGGGGGGGGTGCAGAAATACCATAAATGCGGAAGAGAAGAGAAGAGAAAGGAAGAGAAAAAGAAGAATAAAAATATCCCAAACGAGCGGACATGTCAAGGCAGACATACATGAAGAGAGATGCATATCAATGAGTCTTCATTGCAAGAAATGAGAGTCAAGGCTCATGTTGATATTGACGAAGACATGAAAAATCCAAGAGCACAGGATCAAGATTGAATTCCGGAAATCAAGAAAGTGCAACGGAAGAAAAGGAACTCTTTCAGGGGGTATTATAATTATTTAAGAAATGTCATTACTTAAACTCAACTTAATTAGTGGGTTTCCCGAAGGTGCGTTTTGGAAGCGAGTGAAATCGCTTGGATTTCTTAATCCAAGTTCAAAGGACAGTGATATGAATAATACGAAGAAAGAAAGAGAGAGAGATAGAGAGAGAGGAGGAGAGAAAGGAAGAGAAAGAGAAACACACAAACATACACACACAGATAGAGATAGATAGATAGATAGGTAGATAGATAGATAGATAGATACATAGATAGAGAGAGAGAGAGAGAGACAGAGACAGAGAGAGAGGAAAAGAGAGGGATAAAGGGAGTAAAAAAGAGAGGAATTGAAGTATAGAAGAATTAAACAGTTCACTATATCTATTTCTGAATCATCTTTTGTAATTACGATAGCATTTGAAATCCCTTTATCAAATTCTGAACACATAAAGAGCTTAAACGCCGATCAATGAGGCCGTGTTTTATTTTCAGCATATAAGGTTTCACTGCTAATAATCTTCTTCGAAAAATCCCTCCTGGAAACGTTTACCGTAAACCAGCTTTTAATTACAAAAACAATTATAAAATTCAATTTCCAGCAAACTGATTTAATTTCATTTATAATGACGGATATTTCTTTCATTATCTCTGAAAATACAATAATCATAAGTTGATTATATCAATAATTATCGGAACGGGTGACTTTATACTTTCAAATAACAATTAATACTAGATCGACATTTTTAAAAAATGATTCTAACTACTATTTTTTGAAAAGAAATATGATAATATGATATATAATATCTTAGAGTAAGCTTAGAAACCCTTGTTCTTGTATTAAATAAATCATATCACATTATCAATAGAGGCTGAAAAAAAAAAAAAATATATATACATAGACTGAATGTAAAACTTTTATTGATTTTAGTACTGAATAAAAGATGGTGCAAACATTGAGTATTCCGGTCCCTACTTTTTTATTTGCCTGATGTCCCGTATCTCAATAGTGTTTTATTTACTTTTAAGTTATCTTAATTTTGACCGTTTTAGGTTGAATAATGTATGAGGAGTTTTGAATGGTACTGCTTTATAACACATTTCCTCTCTCTCTCTCTTACTCTATCCCTTCCTCCTTCTCTCCTTTAAATTTATGATATACGATTCACAACATATAAACGCGGATTCGATCTCAAGATTAATCACAGAATCCATAGAACACGAAAATAACAATCAGCTTTAGTATTTTGTTAAAGATTTTAAAGATTTTAAAAAGATCTCTTTGGTACTAGTCTAAGCCCTACAAGAAACTGTACTCCTTAAAAAAAAAAAAAAAAAAAAGTACGTAAACTTTGCAACACGCTATATAACAGTAAGAGGTTCCGTAGCAAAGAGCCATATGTTGAATCGTAACATCTTTATGGGCTCTAATTGGCGAAAACACTCAAGCATGGGATGTTGTAACTTCGTTTGGATAAGGAAAGAGAGTAAAGGAAGGTATTGTTGGATTAATTGATGTGGAAATAGAGAATGTTTGTAAGTCGTTATCATCATTATTCATGATGAATAATACGGATTCTTGTAGTCTTTATATGTTCGTCATCATTATTGATGTTATTATTAGCATTAGTAAAATTATTATTTATATTGTTATGTTTATTATCAGTATGACGATAATTATTAGTATTATCATCCTCATTCTTATCATTATTATCATTATAATTGTTATTATTATCATCATCATTGGTAGCACCATCATCATTGTTATTATCATCGCTGTTATTACCACCGTTATCTGTGTCAGTATCATCAGTATAATTTTCTTTATTCTTATCATCATTATTATCATTATCATTCTCCATATTTCAAATGTTTTTTTTTTATGATATTTCACACGGTAAACCTTCAGTTGAAGATAGAGAAAAAATAGAAGCCTATGCCTACCAAAATAACATAGCCAGAAAAATCCTGTCACCAAAAAAAAAAAAAAAAAAAAAAAAAAAAAACGAGAAGGAGCAGAAAAAGAAGAAAAGAAGAAGGGGGAATGGAGCAAGGTGAAGAAGAAGAAGGAGAAGGAAACGAAGGCGAAGATAAATAAGAAGAAAACATCTACGGAATGGATATCCATCCTATTATCCATAAATAAACAAAACTAAAGAAAGGAGAAAGTCTACGGTACTAAGCAGCCCCTTTCAGAAGTAATGCTAAAGTTTTAAAAGCTCATGAAAGTATAATTTTGACTTTTTTTTCGCTCACTTTGCTTGCCTGTCATTGTACT
>BOPN01002435.1:160237-162737 GCA_017312705.2 Penaeus japonicus
AAAAAAAAAAAAAAAAAAAAAAAAAAAAAAAAAAAACGACAACAACAAACAAACATAAAAAAAAGAAAGCATATTGAATATCAACACTGATTTCTCGTTCAAGTTACTTTTTAATGCTTTTAATTACATCATTATGAGTTATGGCTATCTTTACATCTGTTATCGGTTACTGTTAGCAGTCACAGTCAGAGCTTTCAGTTTTATCCTCATATCTGTACCTCTTAAATGCACATTGCCCGCGTATCATCGAGTCTTGCATACTCGATAGCAGTGATAACAATGATAATTAAAAACAACAACTTTAATTTATAGTTTCTTACAACCGCTTTTCCTCTCTGGCTAGAGCTTTGTTTACTTGACAGTAATGACATAATCAGATATACTCTAGTTACCACAGCAACAGGTTAATAACATCTATATCACTCAGCACAAAGACTGTAGAACAAAAACACACGAATCTTCAAACCAAACAAACTCACACCATTGACAAAAAAGTAATAGAATCAAAATACCCCCCCCCCCCCCCGGCACCATACAACCAAAGCACGATATCAAGTTATCCTGAAAAAGCGAAACCGCGCAGTGCCACCTGGTATACTGCTAAAATGGACATAATCAGTGGGCATTTTAAAACCAATTACTTTCCATGGAGGTAATACGATTCAATACGAGTCATAGGGGAAAATAAGGGAATGCGGTTTTAACATGAGGACTTTCATTGTTCCGTTATTGTTCTCTGTTGCATAATGCAGAGGAAGGATAAGGATATCCCTTTTTCCATGGAAATTCTATATTGTCTTTTTTATTATTCAAACTTACATTTGTTTTGGTTATATGCTTGAATGCTTATATTCTTATTCTGTATTATGTCATATCAACTTTATTTCTGATGTTAATAATTGTATTCTGATCGCATAGTAATTTCCAAGACATATCTTGGAGTATTCAAAATACAAGCAAACCAGTAATCGTTTTTAATACTGCAGAGAAACATATTTCAGTAATAAAGAGATACACCAAATCAATAAAAGATACTTAAAAATATTTAGTCAAACTAAAGCTAATGTGTATCATGATAGTTATGGAAAACTGATAAAAGGCAACAAGAAGTATATTACCTACGGTTGTTTGAATTAAAACTACAACAACACTTTGAGTTTCAAATCAAACTAATGCAGATAGAGCAATATAAATAGATAAATAAAAAAAAGATAATGCAGATCGATCGATCGATCGATATCTCTCTCTCTCTCTCTCTCTCTCTCTCTCTCTCTCTCTCTCTCTCTCTCTATATATATATATATATATATATATATATATATATATATATATATATATATATAGAGAGAGAGAGAGAGAGAGAGAGAGAGAGGGAGAGAGAGAGAGAGAAATAGACAGATAGAGAGCGAGCGAGAGAGAGAGAGAGAGATAAATAGACAGATAGATAGATAGATAGATAGATAGATAGATAGAGAGAGAGAGAGAGAGAGAGAGAGAGAGAGAGAGAGAGAGAGCAAAGAAACTAATAACTATTAAAAACAACAGCACTATACACAGAAACAGAAGAAAGCACATCAAAGACAGAAAATAAACTGTTCAAAGTCCTACATAATCAAGACAACGAAAAAAATCTAAAAGCAACAACATAAAAAATAACAAGCAAACAAAGCAGAAAATCAGCACCTGAATCATACCGAATTCAAATAAATTCCTGAAAAAAAACGAAATAACCCTCTGGCTTCGTCTCTTTAATCCTTCCGTTCTGAAAATCTTCAACTTCAACGTGTGCCTCGAAACCCACCTTCCCCCCCCCCCCCCCGATCTTCCTCTCCTCCCCCGAGCTTCATCTCCTCCTCCTCCTCCCCCAGCTTCCTCTCCTCCCCTTCCAACTCCACCTCTTTTCTTTCTGCTCCTTCTCCTCTGCTATATCTCTCCCCCCCTTTCCCTGTCCCTTCGTTCCTTTCTCTCTCCCTCCCCTTTTCCCTCTCTCTCCTTCATCTTTCCCTCTTCCCTCGCCTTATTCCCTCCTCTTCCCCTTCCTCCCTCCTACCTCCCCCTTCATCTTTCCCTACTCCTCCCCCACCTCCCCTTCCTCCCTCCCCCTTCATCTCTCCCTACTCCTCCCCCACCTCCTCTCCCCCCTCCTCCCTCTCCCCTACCTCCCCCTCTCCCCTCTCCCTCTTCCCTCCTACCTCCCCCTTCATCTCTCCCTACTCCTCCCCCACCTCCCCTTCCTCCCTCTCCCCCCCTACCTAATCCTCTTCCCTCTCCCCCACCCACCTCCCCCTCTTCCCTCCTACCCCCCCCCCCCCCCATCCCTTCCTCTCCTCTCCCAGCAAGTATCCAAAGGGTCTTCAAAGCGCCTCAAACCATCAAGCAGAATCTATCTTATGAAGTTTCACTAAAAGCACAATAATATCAGCATTGTGAGATGAAAGTCTAGAGAAAGGACCTCATTATCATTTTTTTTATGGTGATGATCATCATTATTATTATTGCA
>BOPN01002435.1:180237-182737 GCA_017312705.2 Penaeus japonicus
TGTTTTTTTTTTGTTTTTTTGTTTTTGTTTTCGTTTGGTGTGTGTGGGGTGGGGGTGGGTGGGGGGGAGGGGGTAGTGATATTGGAAATCGTAATAAAAAAGGATGAACGCGAGTGATGATAACCATTTCTAACGATGATGTGGACTATGAAGGAGCTAGCTATGCGTTATGAAGTTTCAACTTGATTATTCACTTCAATTATAAAGGCGAATGAGGGAGATTGTTTGGATAAATTGATATGAAATGTTGCAATTTATTATTCTCTACATATTGTGGGTACATGTATATACATATATATAAATATATATAACTATACATACTCTCTCTTTCCCTTCCTCCAAAATATACACATCAGTGTCTCAAAATTTACGTTGCATGTTTATTTAAATTGAGTATTGTTCATATGAAAAATCTAGTTTCAGACATCATTGAGCGATAGATGAGAAAAAGGAACCATTTGTCTCAATAAAAAATCTCTCTCTCTCTCTCTCTATCTATCTATCTATCTATCTATCTGTCTATCAATCTATATATCTATCTATCTATGTATCTGTCTATCTATATCTATATCTATCTACTTATTATTCTATCTATCGATTTATCTATCGATCTATCAATCTATACCACTCCCTTCACTCTCTCTCTCTTACTTTCTCTTTCTCTCTGTCGCGCTCCCTCTCTCTCTCTCGCGTTCACACTCTATTTATCCTTTTCTCCCTCTCTCAAACTATTTTTCTTAATAGCTGCTAGCTTATTCACATAGTTAAAAGCAACAAACAATCGAAATATTGAATTGAATTGATTATAAAGAATAGCATATGATGACCCAGAATAAAGTGTTTTTCCTATTATGTCATCATTCGGAAATATAAACAAATTTCGACAGTATTTTCTGTGGTGTTTTTTCTCATTGTTGAAATGGGGTAAATGTAATCATGCAATGCTATGCAATAAAATGTTCAAATCTGGAAAACTTAATAGAGATTAACAAAGCAAATTAGTTTTAAAAGATTCATCTTGTCAGTATACACAACATCGGACAAAAAAACTTTTTTTTAAGTGAGTCTGTGATTTGAGGAGAGGAAAAAATTATCTAAAATGTCGTATATTTATTATCTTATTGTTAACAGCATATCGTATAAGATACATATAACATGGCCTAAAAATTGTAGAATTACATCTTCAAGATCTAGTTGCTATGTAATATTTCATATTTTTGCTTATTATCAAAAACGCTTCACGCTTATTAACTATACTTTTTTACATGGTAATTTACTGAAGACAGAATTCCTTAACGAAATTTTTTATTCTTTTTGAATACTGTATTGGTCAGAAATCTATATTAGGTTGTGATTAAAAAATACAATAAGGACCAAGCTTTCTACCTCACCTGAGATGATTAAAAAAAAAGTCTAGAATAACTAATAACAAAATCTTCTTTCTTGAAAAAAAAACAATATGTTATCCCCAATCAATACAGATAGAACTATTTACTACCATAAACTTTGTAACAATAGTACAATCTAAGAAAACTGGAAACATAACGATTATGATTTAATACGGTATCATTTATGTGGGACATAATAGAAGGGAGGGGGGCAATTGTTTATACATACATAAGATAAAAAAAATAATAAAAAAATATAGAATTAAATTAAAATATAAATATATATATATATATATATATATATATATATATATATATATATATATATATGTGTGTGTGTGTGTGTGTGTGTGTGTGTGTGTGTGTGTGTGTGNATATGAGTTGTACGTATGGAATGGAATTCAGGTGTGGTATTCAGAGGCTCACATGAACACACATTCTTACACTTGCACACAACTATATGATATATACATGTAGATATAAATACAAACATATAAACACACACACACACACACACACACACACACACACACACACACTCAAATTACTATCAACAATGTTAACTCCAACGCACAGTCTTAACAGCTGAGTTAATCTCCGACAAGTGGTCAAAGTTTCACGACCAGAAGTACTTGAACTCTGCTTAATGCGTCACTGTTGCCGTGGAGAGTCCGCTTTACATCGCGTTCAATATGATGTGTCGTCGAGTGGCTGTAGTGTAGCGCCTCATCTCCTGCGAGGGCGGCTGGGCGTAGCAGGTCATTCATATCCCGACGAGATTCCCCCCTCGGGTCGCACGCCCTAGATACAGAGCCGAGGGATTCTCTTGGATCTGGTCTTTTTTTTATTTATTTTTTTATTTTTTTATTTTTTTTTAGATAAGAGAAATATTAAGTATTCTTCAAATATATATTTGCACACACACACGGACACACACACACACACACACACACATAAACACACACAACACACACATACAAATACACACAACACACACATACAAATACACACACACACACACACACAAACACACACACACACAAACACGAACACAAACACGCCATTACATGCTAATCCCTATGTTTGTATACAAGCGTACCTGAACACTTACA
>BOPN01002435.1:197737-200237 GCA_017312705.2 Penaeus japonicus
CAATTATGAGGACTATAATTGCCGTAATATTCACAAAATTAGGGAAAGTTTATAATCCCAGACATAAATGGCACCACTTTCTCCTGTCCCCAGCAGGAAAGACAGCCCCAAAGGGCTCCTATCCACGGTCTCTTGCTATCAGACAAGAGCTGGGTGATCTAACGTGGCTGCCATGAAACCGCGATTTTATTCCTATCCTGGAGGAAGGAAGGAAAACCCAAAGTCTATTCTTGACCTAGGCCGACGAGAGGTCAGGCTATTTCAACTTTAACCTCTCACCTTCACTCTCATACAGAGACTCTTCTTGACCTGTCCCCTGACGGACCTGGTCACCATGCTCCACCTGACCTAGAGAGAGAGAGAATGAGAGAGAGAGAGAGAGAGAGGAACAGACAGACAGACCCACAGACAGACATAGACAGAGGGAGAGAGAGGGAAGCAGAACAAAAGCAGAAGAAAGCCACCAGCTTGGCAGATCAGTCCCTCTCACATCGTGTCCAGTGACCTCTGCTTTGATGCCCAAATGAGGTACATAGAGCCCGTAGTTTACTTTGGCTCTAAGTAATCTTCTTTCACAACTGCTGCTTCCTGATTGACTGAGGTCGTTTGATTCCCACTTCCTTTGTCAGTTGCTAATGACTTTTCGTGCGTAATGAAAGCGATTCGGCAGATTCTTGATTTGTTCCCTCCCCCCTCTCTCTCTTTCCTTCTCTCTCTCCTATGTCATCTTTCCTTCTCTCTCTCCTATGTCATCTTTCTCTCTCTCTCTCTCTCTCTCTCTCTCTCTCTCTCTCTCTCTCTCTCTCTCTCTCTCTCTCTCTCTCTCTCTCTCTCTCTCTCTTTCCTTCTCTCTCTCTCTCTTTCAATGTTCCCCTCCCCTCTCTCTCTCTCTCTCTTTCTCTTTCTGTCTCTCTCTCTCTTTCTTTCTCTCTCTCTCTGTCTATCCTCTTCTTCTTTTCTCTTTCTCTCTCTCTTGCGTGTGTATGCGCGCGCGCGCGCGCGTGTGTGTGTGTATGTGTGTGTGTATGTGTGTGTGTGTGTGTGTGTGTATGTGTGTGTGTGTGTATGCTCTCGCAACAGATACGAATAAATGAGGTTCATTTAATTTGTCTCAAGAAAAGGGTCATATCTGTTCCGTATTCATCGCCACGCTGAAGCGAAGTAAAAAGTTGTGAATGAATGCATTTCGGAACTTATGATTTCCCTTGGGATCGGGGAATTTCGTTAGGTGTGATAGCTTTTCGGTCTTTTTGTTGACTCATGAGTGCTCTATCTCTTTCCACACATCCGATTAGACACACACACACATACACACACACGCACGCACGCACGCACACACACGCACGCACACACACACACACACACGCCCACGCACACACATACACACAAACAGGTTTTGAATCGTGCGGGGCTCATCTGTTGTAACTGATATATCGTCTAGGTTAGTTTAGTTTTTGTTTATGAAACGCATACTCAACGATAACGCCTATCCCCTCGGTATAGGAGGAAGGGGTGGGAGAGGGGGGGGTTTCTATCACCGCTGTATAGTACTTCGTTTGCTACGGAAATCATTGCTGGATTCGCGTGAAACAATACGAAACCTGTTCGGAAAATATCGTTTGGTTTCCTCACTAAATATACCTTTGAAACAACATGTATCAAAAAAAAAAAAAAAAAAAATCCTTCGCATTCATTTGTGCTAAACAGTAATCTTAAATATGATTTTTATTTTGGTATTCGAGATATCTTTCACAAATGCTGCGACACCTCTGGCCGCCCTCTCGCCCTCCACCTGCACCACGAAAGATCATTCCAGAAGACATTACCTCGGGGGCGGAGATATATGCCTCGACATGCCACTGCTGTTGCAATAAACCTACATAATTGTTTACTTAGGGTGCTTACAGCGGACAGGAATGTGAACAAGCGAGTGTATTCGGCAAGGCTCTACCAACACAGTTATCGCCAGGGCAAAGCGTTAAGCCTTGAGTTCTGTGACGCTCGATCGTAACCTGATGTTAAGTGTTGCTTGTGTTATGGTTTTGAATTAGATAGTGTGACTGACGTGAAAGTTTTCAAAGCATTATTGATAAAGGTGTGTGTTTAATTAAGGGGTAATGAAGATGAAGTTTAGGTACTCAGTAATTCATTCCTTGGATTGCAATGATAAAGTGAATTCCAAATAGAATACTTTTTTTCGTAGTCTGGGTTTCTACAACCAAGAAGAGTTACATGGAAATAATGTGAACATCTGGAAGTTTCATGTCTGTTGCTTTAAATCTTGGAAATGCAGATCGCGGAGCTACGTCGAAATTATCACGCCAAGAAACGGTAATACCAGAATATTTATGAAATAGCAAGGTTCTTTATATTCGCGGTCCCTCTCGTAAGTCGGTAAATCTTTGATCATGTCTGATAAATAACACAGAAACGTTTTATTGCCTAGGAAATTCAAATTCTGATAGGCCTAAAAATCAGTAAATGATAACTGCTGGTCTGA
>BOPN01002436.1:0-5000 GCA_017312705.2 Penaeus japonicus
AGAGAGAGAGAGAGAGAGAGAGAGGGGAGAGAGAGAGAGGAGAGAGAGAGAGAGAGAGGAGAGAGAAGAGAGAAGAGAGAGAGAGAGAGAGAGAGAGAGAGAGAGAGAGAGGGGAGAGAGAGAGGAGAGAGAGGGAGAGGGAGAGAGAGAGAGAGAGAGAGAGAGAGAGAGAGAGAGGGTGAGGGTGAAAGAGGGAAAGAGTGAGAGAGAGAGAGAGAGTGAGAGAGAGAGAGAGAGTGTAAGTCACCTGCTGGCTCTAGTTATAAGCCACCCACTGCTGCCATCAGTTGTACAGCACCCTATGCCCTGTTGTAGGTCGGTGTTAATACAGGTTCCGGCCATCAGGCCGGAATTCAGAGCTGTTCGCTCTGGTCTGTCTATCTGTCTTGGGTTCCTTGTGTGTCCTTTAAGTACAAATTCTCAGTCACTTTCTACGCCTCGGGCCTTCCGGTAACAAACTCAGCTGCCTAGAGAAACTATTGTTCTGAGGCGGAAACGAACACAGGAGACAGGAAGCGTCAAGTCAAAACACACTGCCATCGATATTGCATTAAATTAAGTAGACATCACAAAATATCAATACCAGTGCCTTACATCGATGCCTCATGGGAGAGAGAGAGGGAGGGAGGGAGGGAGAGAGAGAGGGAGAGAGGGAGAGAGGGAGAGAGAGAGGGAGAGAGAGAGAGAGAGAGAGAGAGGGGGAGAGAGAGAGAGAAAGAGAGTGAGAGAGAGAGAGAGAGAGAGAGAGAGAGAGAGAGAGAGAGAGAGAGAGAGAGAGAGAGAGAGAGAGAGAGAGAGAGAGAGAGAGAGAGAGAGAGAGAGAGAGAGAGAGAGAGAGAGAGAGAGAGAGAGAGAGAGAGAGAGAGAGAGAGAGAGAGAGAGAGAGAGAGAGAGAGAGAGAGAGGGTGAGAGAGAGAGAGAGAAAGAGAGGGTGAGAGAGAGAGAGAGAGAGAGAGAGAGAGAGAGAGAGAGAGAGAGAGAGAGAGAGAGAGAGAGAGAGAGAGAGAGAGAGAGAGAGAGAGAGAGAGAGAGAGAGAGAGAGAGAGAGAGAGAGAGAGAGAGAGAGAGAGAGAGAGAGAGAGAGAGAGAGAGAGAGAGAGAGAGAGAGAGAGAAATGAAGTGGTAGAGAGAAAGAGAGACTTTTTGACTGACAAGCTAATTCAGACAAGTGGTTATGTCTATCTCAAAAGGATAAGGTTATAGGTTATCCTCACCCCTATCTTAGTCCCTCTTTGAGCTCACATCTTTTACAAAACCTTACAGCAATGTTAACATGTTGAAATGTATACAGAATAAAAGGTGGATTAATCACAAGCATACAGAGTTAAATATTTACATAGCAGAAGAGCAATATAACAGTATGAATTATTACTCTCACCATGCTAAGTCCACTCCTGATGTCACATAATTACATACTTGAAAATGTGATGCACAAACATGTTAATGAAACTTGCATATGTTTGTGGAGATAAGAATTTATCAGAAAGTCAATAAATATGTTTGTATTCAACAGGATGATGTATCATACATGATATTCAACCACATCTTAATAAATTCCTACTCGGGCTATCATAGTCTCGCGTAGAAGGGAAGTCACAATTGGATATAAACAGTTGTCAACTACAATTATGTAATTGATGCAAAGTGTTTGTAATTCTTCAAAAAATTTATTACCAGGCCATTTCTAAACATCCATACAGCTTGTTCAGCGAGTCCAACTATCTCGAGTTTCTGTAAATCTGAAGCATGGGACATTGTATGATATGATATACCAAGATGTGTGACCTTGTTGACCTATACACCCTGCATTCTTTATACTGTTGTGACACCTACCTCCCAATAGTATTTATACCCTAACCTAATTCTCATATGCACTGAGTCTTTCCACTTGTTCTTGCCCTTCCCATAAGTGAAGTCTGTGTTCAATGCTAGTTCAGTTCAATTCAGACAGATTTGTGAAGACGTCGCTTCACCCGGGCTATATGCACGAGGCAGCCCGGCCTCTGTCAGCTATGAGTGCTGACTCATCTTATCCAATCTTATCTGATCATCATCGCTGAATTCAATTCAGCTCAGTTCAGAGAGATTTGCGAAGACATTGCTTCGCCCGGGCTGTGTGGATGGGGTGGCCCAATCTCTATCAGCTATAAGTGCTGACTCATCTGATCAGCTTCGCCCGGGCTGTGTGGATGGGGTGGCCCAGTCTCTATCAGCTATAAGTGCTGACTCATCTGATCATCATAACTGAACTCTTGGCGGTCGTATTGCCTGTAGGCGCTCCAGTTGCTAGGGGACAAGTGACAGGCATAGCCGTCTAACCAGCCCGGCGGCTGTCATTCATTGCTAGGTGCATATAGTGTTGCAAGATTTTGCTTGTCTCAATTGACTTGCCTTTCTTAATCTCATCATGGTCTAACATCCTCTTGATATTGCTCCTTGCCTGCTTAACCCATTGGAGCCGGTTGACGTGATGACATGTTTTGTGGTGTTTGCGTCAGACGCGCGGGACGAGCTATGAGGGCAAGCCGCACGCTTGCGTTGAACGAGCGGGCAGCCCAGGCTCACGGCTTGTGCGTCCAAGAATCTCGAGGTGTTAGGCTCATGCGTTCGAGAACCCCGGTATTGCGACTGTGCAAAGCCGGAACGGTCCCGGAGTGAATGTGTTAAGAGTCTGAGCACTTTGAATGTCCACATAACCTTTTTTAGCTGCCTCCTTTGCTACCTCATCCACAGCCTCATTAAGGGTGATACCAACATACAGTGGGAATCAGACAAATGTAATTACACATTCCTGGCCATGCAGCTTATAAGCAATCAGTCAGTACTCGTTAACAATGTGCTCAAATACAGGGCCCCTGCTGTTAAAAGAGTCCAGATATTTATATGTTACCACCTTCACTGTTTCGTTGTTTAGGGTAAGCGGCACATTACCTCTTTGTTTACTCTGAAATCTTTTCTTCATTAATGACCAGTCCCAATGTTTGAGGAAGACCAGTAAATCTGTCCAGTGCTGTCTGTAAACAGCTTTGTGTGGTCCCTTGTATCATTATATCATCTGCATATATGATTGGCTGAATGCCCTTAGGTATTCATCAGTATATTAAAGAGCATTGGGCTTAAAACCCCCCCTGTAGAGTAGAGTATCCAACTCAAAATAATTCTCCTCTGAAAGACAGCCTTGAAACCATATGCAAGCTTTCCTATCTGTCAAATAGTCACTAATCCATCTCAGCAACTTCCCTGTTACACCTAATCTTGTCAGTTCATATAGAATCACTTCTCCATTAGTTTTATCAAAAGCTCCCTTTAATAATATTAACTCCATCATTTTACATAAACAGGAACAGTAGATACAACTCTAACCCTCAGCTGATTTTGGAATTGGCATTATAGCTCATGTTGAATAGGTCAATTAGAGGGCTATTCATCATGTTTGCTAATGAGAATATCATATGTCACTCCATCCTCCCTTGGTTAAGTGCTTTTCCCTCTTTTAACTGCATTTAGAAGTTTGTGTGTAGTTATTGGCTGACAAGATACTGCAGTGATGTTTACAGATGAAACAATTGTCCCTCTCTTTCGGCTTCCCATGCAAACAGAGCATCACGAGTGCTTTGTGGTATTGAAACCAGAGAAGATGCTTTTGCCCATTTCTCAATATGTTTGTTTGTCTCCTCCTCTGGGTGTGGATAACTGATGAGGTTATTTGTTTTTCCCATTACCTTGTTTACATGATACCTTATGTTTAAAAATTTTACTTTCCTCAACATTTTACGTGATCTCTGACCAGTACTTTTCCCTTACTTCCCTTCTTTCCTCCCCACACATCTTTGATAGGTTAAGTAAGTATATCCTTATCTTCTTCCTGCCTGCCTCTTTTAGCCTACTCCCTATGTGCCAACTGTAACATCTGTGTCCACCCTTTAAGTGCCTTATCATTGCTGCATCTGTTTTTCCATGCTCTGTGTTTCTTCTCCTTTCTGTGTGACTTAGCCTTTGTAAGTAAACTTCTTTCTATCTCACTTAACAAATCCTCGCTGAACCTATCCAAACTTATGGGTGTGTAATATATGTTCCAGCCCTCCATATTGTAAATAAACAGTTCTCTGTCATTTGTGTCTAAGGCAGACCATTTTCTTTTGAATTTAAATTGTTTTTTACCTAAAGCTATCACTAAATAGTTCACTTACTACTTCACATTCTCCTTGAATCCCCTGATCACCAAGCAGACAGGCATAATCAAGTCGTCCACCTTGATGATTGTCGCCTCTTTACTACCCAGCAAGCATGCCTCAGGCTTATCTTTGAGAAATTGGTAAAATCTGATAGCATTATCATTGATTTTGCCCATTTCCTCTAATTGTTGAGTGCCTAGCTTTAACCCATTGCGTACGGGTGTCATGACACACATGTCGGCACCGATTAGGCCTAAAAGATGGGAGTCAATGCATACATGACACGATATCAGGATCTGCTTTTAGTTGAAGTATTATGGCTGTAATGGTGTTAGCTGCAGAGCTACAGGGTTCCAAAGTCAGCCTAAACCTGCATTTTATGATGGATTTATGGAAAAATATTGTTTGGGCTTGTCAGCACTGCCCAGAGGGCGGAGAAAACCCACCCCTTGTCCCTCTAGACAGTGCTGCTAGTGTCGTATTGCACTTTTTACGTAAGTAAACACTCCATGTTCGGTATCCGGAATTAAGATATGCTATATAACCATTGAGTTTAAGAGTGTCACCATTTATGTCCCAAGTTTCCTGGAGACAAATTATATCTATGTCATTTTTCAATACAAAATAGTTAAACGTCTATTACTCTAATAAGTAAACTACTAACATTCCACGACATTATCTTAACCCATCCCCGACGGGGGGATTCTAGCCTTGAATGTCCAAATGCCGGGGCGTTCGAATTATTAGGCCTAAATCAATTGAATGGCTGGCACAATACTGTGCCGCCCGGCCACTGGGCTTTTGAATGCGCGGTACACATGCTGT
>BOPN01002436.1:32500-35000 GCA_017312705.2 Penaeus japonicus
TGCAGTGCACTATCCCCTCCCCAGCAACTGTATTTGACGCTAACCGCTTCAACTTAATATCCTTAACTACATCGTCCCCTCTCGACTTCTCTGAATGGGGTAGAAAGCAAAGCAAAACTTGACTAGGTTGGAAATCGAGTGCCAGTAATGCTCAGATGTTGAGATGCCACAAGTTTCTGGAAATATCTCCAAACGAGTATCAGAACTTCCAGTTGACATAGTTAAACGTGAACAAGTACAAACAAGCAAGTGTGCAGCAGAAATTAAGGTGAAAGGATTTAAGATGTTACTACATATTACATGCTACGAGTATTTGTGAAGCATGGAGTGCTCTATGCGAGAAAGATGGCCGTTACAGTTTAGACTTTTGTGCCATATACATGTTTTGAGTGAATCTGTCAAAAAAAAATATATATACAATGGAACTTCCTTATCCTTGCACTTCCCGGACTTTGCAACTTCCCCTAAGTTGCGGGTTTTTGTGGGTCCCGACCGAAGCTAATGTAGTTTCTTATTGACAGAGCTTCCTGGACGTGGCACTTCCCTTTTCTTGCACTTTGCACCCAAACGCCGGTCCCAATATGGCACTCCGATTCCTGGACTTGGCATTGGCCTGTTAACAGTCAGTTTACTGTACTTGGTTGTGGGACAAACAGGTACTGTACAGTGATTGGCTAATTAATAATGGAGTTTAATGACAGGTCGACTCAGATTCACGAGTTAACTCAATTAGCACTATAAAAGCTGTTGCGATGCTTGTTATGTCATGGTAACGCACGACGTCGTGGGAACGGAAGACGACGGCCATGGCACGCGGCTTACTGATGGCAGCGAAGAGAGTGATGACGACGGAGACGAAAAGGAAGAACGTCCGGACACGACCATCAGACAAGCCATCGAAATGACGGAAAGGCTTAGGGAATTTTTTCTAATTGGGAATATGTCCGAATACGCGCAGACGATGACACAAATGAACAATGCTTAATTGGAACAATTTGTATCATCCACCCGTCAGACCGACTTGATGTCTTTTTTTACCCGCGTGGACAGTTGAACAGTCATGGATTATGTGAACAATTCCTGTGTGTGAAATTATCAATGCTAATGCTTACGTAAGAAATAAGTAGTTTTCAAATTTGTATATATGTCTTTAACATGTTTATGTATCAACATATCTGGTGTTAACAAATGTACTGTATATATATGTGCCGTATACCACTGACTTCCTTGTCGGTACGGTACGCCTGCGTTTAACCCCAATTTCCCTAACCTTGCAACTTCTCGAAAGTTGCACTTTTGGGTGGGTCCCTTGAGGTGCCAAGTCCGAGAACTTCCACTGTATATATATTTGCGTGCGACCAATATTTATGTATATTAGTTCTCAAAATTGTCGCGAGATCCTATTTTTACAAATCGCAAGGTAAATATTGATGAAAATCTACAAAACTTTGTAATCATGTCCTATGCATCCAACAACAATACTAGAAAATGGCCAGCAGCATAGCTTCTAATTAGGGGGCAACTGTAATACCCTAATATATATATATATATATATATATATATATATATATATATATATATATATATATATATATATATATATATATCTGTGTGTGTGTATGTATATGTGTGTGTGTGTGTGTGTGTATGTGTGTGTGTGTGTGTGTGTGTGTTCCATATCAGTTTTATTATTTTCAATTATGTTACTACATTAACGTTCATTTTGAAAAGCGGCACCACATGTCTTGTGTATATTACGGTTTCTCACATAATCCCCATACTTAGCACCAGTATTGCGGCATTCAAACCACTAGCAGGTTGCTAAAGGGACGAGGTCCAGAATTTCCCTACACCTGAGAAGCAAGTTGAGCAAATTCATCAGGCCTTCGACAAACCACATTGGCAGTGGTTTCAGAGCCTCCTGATGTGACAGTGTTTGGTTTCACCAAAACTAAGACGACAGTATAGTCGGGCATTTTCAGTGTCAACTAAATGTTGATTTCATCACTGTGTTATCTTTGAGTCTTGTCGATGTTTGAGGATGCATATGATAGCCCATCCCACCTCTTTTGCGTGCTTATCAACCCCCTTCTCTACACACATTCATCATAACATCAAGGCCCTCTTTGGTAGCATCAGTAGATGTGGTAGGCCGCTATATGCAGCTAAATCTCATTGAGTCATGACTGAGCCCAGAGAGTCACGATGGTTGACTGCCTCTGTGTCCAATAACCTAACCCATTATGGATCAAATCCATGATAAGTGTATTGTAACGGGGTGAACATCACTTTACTCTTATATAAGGTAACGGTCTCCCTGAGATCAGAGCCTCTAACTACGCCGTTCATGCGCGATTAAAGCTGAAGCACCGTTCTCACTCCGATCCAATTGTCCAGCAAGGATAATTCTGATATTCTCATATTTAATATTGATAACAGGGTGCACTATGTAGATCTGTAAATACCCGGCTATAGATTTACGATTCCATGATCTCATAAT
>BOPN01002436.1:45000-47500 GCA_017312705.2 Penaeus japonicus
GTATGGGATGGAATGTCTTTTGTATGTGTTTACGAATAAGGATACGAAAAAATAAAGTTGATTCATGTATTTTCATAAAATGATGATACTTTTGTCATACTGAATGTCAAAAAACTATGATGAGCTGATGTGAACTGTATAACACAGTTTTAGTCGATTACAATATCGAAAAGGCTTGTCAAGTGGTGCATATAAGCCTTATAGTATAGTCAAACTGTTGAGGTTGTGGATGAAGTCGGATTTTCTGCGTATATTGAAAAGGAAACTGGCTTGTCCAAGTACAGATAATTGATGTTGGAGTCAGAGAAACACACAGTTAGTATCATACATACAAGCGTGTATTCTGGGGATGTCTCTTCAATGGTTGTTTTCATTGCACTTTGTAGCTTTGCAGTAAGATGGACTATCTTATGCACTTACAATTCAATGAATAGTTAAATTAAACATCCTTATCCTAGGATAATTTTTACTTATTCTAACAAAAACAAAAACTGAAGAACACAAAAACACTAGCATCATAACGAGTGAATGAAAGACATCGAGAAAGCTATGCCACGTGATGTTCTGATATAACAACTGACTGGTGTGCTGTGCAAGTTTCGCTGGTGCCCATTTGATGATCCGAAATAAAAAATGGGTGCTCTGTACCCAATGGGTTAATGAATGAATAATCATAACAAAACACAATTGAATGTTTAGGGCTTCATTGTATGTATTGCACTACCTCTAAATGACTATATTCCAGTGCAAACTTTCGTTTTATATCAAAAAGGATAAAATTACGATGTGTTTCACCTTTCGTTTGATCCCTGACATCTTATCCTATTTCTCTAATAATAAATAATCACTGACAATTGTACAAAAAAAAAAAAAAAATAAATAAAAAAAAATATATATATATATATATTACGTATAATCTATATCACTAAACAATTCTAACATATTACAGAATGGATTCGGAACAGTTTCGCACTGCTGCCCGTGACATGACAGACTACATCATCAACTATTTGGAAAATATTAGAGACAGGTGAGTCTCATATAAATTTAATTAAAATATATATAATACAAACGATGATAAATGGTAGAATCAGAGAGATGCTTTGCACAATGACACATGTAGACATCTAAACATTAATCTAGATAACATGATGTGGTCCATAATAATGACACAAGGGATATAGATGGAATTAAAAAATGTGGACAGTTTCAGAAATTGCTTCCCACTCCAAAGTTATCAAATTCTCCCTCCTTCTACTCAAAATGGATGCAAATAAAAATCTACTTGATTCTAGACATTGTTAATGATGTTTCAAGCCTAACAAGAAATTTCAATAAATGATAGTTAGAGGCGCACATGCACTTATCTGCCGTCTGCGTTGTGGTATGGAAATTCAATTTTTAGAAAATTAATTTATTGTGGATTTGATAATATCCTAGATATGAAATATGCATGTGTATATGATATATCTGGCACATACAAGTATTAACTAGATAAATACTCGATCAGTTACTTGGGTTACGGTTCTGATTTTGAACTGAAATAGAGAGAATGATTGGTTGAATAATTTTGTACAAGAAGAGGCACAGTGTCGGGGGAGGGGGAGGGGGGTAAGAGCTGTTGGCCGAGAACTAAAGTCAGATGGGGGTTTCAAGGCTTAGTGCCCGTTCATTTATGTGCTCACTCAGTTTATGCAAAGGCACATACTCTCTCCTACGCTCACTCACTCTCTCTCTCTCTCACTCTCTCTCTATCTATCTCTCTCTTAAACTAATATTTGTCATTCAATAAGAAATGTCTTATATTTTTCAAATAATAATTATTGTGCACCATATTAATGCATGCTGGTTTTCCACCGCAGGCGAGTACTGCCAGAGGTGGAGCCAGGCTACCTGCGCCCCCTCCTGCCCTCTCACGCACCGGACCACGGCGAGCAGTGGGCTGATGTCATGGCAGACATTGAACGTGTAATCATGCCAGGGGTAAGTGAGCTGCAAATTCAAAATATTTTAGCAGACTGAAAGAGGATCCATTCTTGCCACAGTGCCTGTCCCGATCGAAATATTTTCGCTACCAGACGCGCGCGCAAGCAAAGAACTCAGGCAGTATGAATTACAACCTAAACGCCACAGTTACATTTGTTTATGTCTTTTCGGAATAAAGGGACATGGTTGCATGTTTATGGCTGTCGATCACATAACCCCCTGTATTATATACGCAACAAAAGACAAAAATTGTGCAAGATGGCCTTGTAAAAGAAGAGCAATATGGCAATAACCCCTCCAAAGGTTGACAAGGAACCAACTGTGTGCCTTGATGTCAAAGTTATAGGCCATCCAGGAGACTTCTGTCACCTTATTACACATCTATCGTTTAATGTCTACTGTTTTCAGGTAACACACTGGCATTCCCCACAGTTCCACGCCTACTTTCCTACTGCTAACAGTTATCCTGCCTTGCTGGCGGATATGCTGTGTGGCGCCATTGGCTGCATTGGTT
>BOPN01002436.1:49746-52246 GCA_017312705.2 Penaeus japonicus
TGTGTGTGTGTGTGTGTGTGTGTGTGTGTGTGTGTGTGTGTGCGTGTGTGTGTGTGTGTGTGTGTGTGTGTGTGTGTCTGTGTGTGTGTGTGCTGGTATGTATGTATGTATGTATTTATGTATGTATGTATGTATTCATGGCAAGGGGACATAACGTAAAATGTTATTATAAAAAAGTGGTTATCAGAACTAACCTAAGTCCTAATGTATTCATTAATCATTTAGTTTGCTTCGAAAGAAGCTTTTTCAGAATGAAATGTAAAATGATATTCCTCCTTTCATCGTAACTAAAGGTTTTTTATATGTCACTTTGTGATTTTGATATGTAATATGCAACTTTACATACGGCCCCCCCACTCTCGGACAGATTTCTTCGCCCGCCTGCACAGAACTGGAGGTTGTTATGATGGACTGGCTGGGCCAACTGCTAGGTCTGCCCAAGGAGTTCCTGGCGGCCTCTGGAGGCACGGGCGGAGGTGTTATTCAGGTAATGAAGGACTGACAATATGATTTCGAATGTGACAAATGTGACGCAGAATTTCACCATAAGTAATCCATGATAAATCATAGGGAACAGCAAGCGAGGCGACACTGGTGGCCATGCTGTCTGCTCGCTCCAGAATCATGAAGACCCTTGAGGAGACCCTCCCTGACTATGACCCTGCTGTCGTCACCAAGCTAATCTGCTATTCTTCCGGTGGGTTGATTTTGGCTGTGGTGTGGCTCTTTCTTTTGTGCTCGTTAGTGTAGCTTCTTATTTTTTGTGACCATGTGATACTTCTGTCATTATTTCTCAAACGTTACCATGGCTCTTAATTTTCTAAATCCAGGCAAAGGATTATAACCACATGGGAAATAGTTTATATGATATATACATATACTATATTAAGTGATAAGCAGAAATACAACAAGAAACTTGATTATTCAATTATGAAAAAAAATAAAGGAGAAAGGTAATTTTATGAAAATTAGTAAGACTGCACATTATTATGTTGCGCTCCTGTTTCCCTTTGGATGTGATCCCCACCCTAAAGTTGCAGTCTAGAAGAACTTTATTCAACCCAAAGAGCCAGTAGTGGAATTATTTGCCCAATGATGTTTGAGAAGAGCAGAGAGTGCCTGGAAATCAGTAATACTTAATACCATAAGTTAAGCGCTAATTTCACGAATCGTTAAATGGAAAGTACTTGCAATTAAAAAACTTTCATAGGCATTTTTCGTTGGCTATCGGGGATAATCAGCTTTGCATGATGAGGGGGTACTTACTGCACTGTTGTAACAAGTATTACTATTTTCATACTGATTTGACCTCCCAATGAATATTCCTTCTATTTATATAGTCGCTGCAGTAAGCCTTCTCGTGATGTTTTGCCAAAGGTATTTGTAATGTTTACCACATACTGGAGGAGATGCTCTGATAACAACCACCCATTGCGTCCAATCTTCAACTATCATTTGTTTATCTCCTTTTAGATTAAAGATTAAGCCAGTCACAAGGATTCAAGTTTTTTTCCATTTATTATGAGATAACTGCAAGATAACTCACAAGTTAGGAAAAGGAAAAAAAAAAAAAATCGTTAACCTGTACTTAATAGTCACAAGAAATAACCTTCACCACGAAGGCACAAGCCAATTATGAATGTGTAAATCAGTCAACACTGCTACGCCTACCGTTCCGCAGACCAAGCACACTCTTCGGTGGAGCGGGCCAGCCTTCTGGCCGGCGTCAAGATCCGCAAAGTGCTGAGCGATGACAGCTTCTCGCTCCGAGGGCCAGCCCTTCGCCAGGCCATTCAGGAGGACAAGAAAAAGGGACTCATGCCCTTCTTCGTAAGTACTTCACATAATCCTTTTGCTATTATTGTATATCAGATTGATTACAGATACTATCTCTTGCCTTCCCTTTCTATCCACTTCTCTCCTCTCTCTCTCTCTCTCTCTCTCTCTCTCTCTCTCCTCTCTCTCTCTCTCTCTCTCTCTCTCTCTCTCTCTCTCTCTCTCTCTCTCTCTCTCTCTCTCTCTCTCTCTCTCTCTCTCTCTCTCTCTCTCTCTCTTCCTTCCCCCTCTCTCTATCTCCCCCCAGGCCAACTTCCATGTTGCATTCTCTCTCTCTCTCTCTCTCTCTCTCTCTCTCTCTCTCTCTCTCTCTCTCTCTCTCTCTCTCTCTCTCTCTCTCTCTCTCTCCTTCTCTCTCTCTCTCTCTCTCTCTCTCTCTCTCTCTCTCTCTCTCTCTCTCTCTCTCTCTCTCTCTCTCTCTTTTCTTCCCTCTCTCTCTATCCCCCCCCAGCCCAACCTCCATTTTGCATTCTCTCTCTCTCTCTCTCTCTCTCTCTCTCTCTCTCTCTCTCTCTCTCTCTCTCTCTCTCTCTCTCTCTCTCTCTCTCTCTCTCTCTCTCTCTCTCTCTCTCCTTCTCTTCCTTCCCCCTCTCTCTATCTCCCCCCAGCCCAACCTCCATTTTCCATTCTCTCTCTCTCTCTCTCTCTCTCTCTCTCTCTCTCT
>BOPN01002436.1:64746-67246 GCA_017312705.2 Penaeus japonicus
GTTAAGCAAATACAAATACAGGGCGAGGTACTAGAAGCAGTGAACGAGTATGTATACCTAGGGCAACTCATTCAGACGAGTACATCCTGCGAAGCCGAGGTAAAACAGCGAATCAGGCTAGGATGGAGTGCCCTCGGTACACATAGTAATATATTACGAGGTCGTCTGCCACTATGTCTAAAGAGAAAGATTTTTGACCAATGTGTCCTCCCCGTCATGACATATGGATCAGAGACATGGACCACGACCAAGGCACTCGAGAGGAAATTAGTATGTGCCCAAAGAGGGATGGAAAGGCTTATGCTAGGAGTTAGCTTAAGAGACAAGAAAAAACCCACATGGATCAGGCAACAAACAAAAGTAGAGGATATGATCAAGAGCATTAAGAAGAAAAAGTGACAGTGGACTGGACATATATATCGGAGACAGGACAACAGGTGGACAAAGAAAACAACTGAATGGGAAACACACGACACAATTAGACCAAGGGCAAAACCAATGACAAGACACAAGACCGGAATGACTGGAAAAGATTGAGAGGCCTACGTCCTGCAGTGGAATGATACAGGCTGACGATAATGATGATTATATATATATATATATATATATATATATATATATATATATATATATATATATATATATATATATATATGTGATATCCCCATCTTCGTGGCATTCTGTAATAAATGGTGATTTCATTTTCTGGAAACATGTCTTCAACATTACGCTACTCGGTACACTTTAATGTTTCAAATAAATTATAATGACAACGATCATTGCCGTTTTTGTGCGAAAGAATCACTTGACGCGCGTAAACTTCTATCAGTGCCAGATTATCCTTGGTATTATCATCTATACTGTTTGTAAATCTATAATCCATTGAGTCGTTAGAACATTGAATGAAATAAGACAAAATGGAGTCGATTATTACAGACTCCAAATATAAAAAAGCTTGTCAGTTCCCAGATGGCCAAAGTGGTGCAGTTTTGCCTACAGGGAAGACCTCGAGTTGTTCATATCAATATCATAAGTTACAATTTACCGCCAAACATACCTGAATCCACTATTTTATAGCAAACAAGTATCAAGAGATTACTAAGTGAGTAATATCAAATTTGCTGAATCAGGATACATTCAGCAATCAATTCCTTAAAACTTACTACGGAAAAAAACGATAATGGCTTGTGTATATTTGAGATCTTTCATAGCCTTTAAAATCATATCATATCTACCGTAATCATTTGAAAATATTTAGGTTCAGGATCTTTATTTCATCGGCTTGCCTGGTGAAGGCATATTTCATGACAAAAACTTCCATGAGTATATATGTTTAGCAAAGGGAGAAATCCGAATATCGGCCTAATTTTTTCCACAGGATCAAGAACGCCCATGATGTGGTCGACGCGTTCAATGTCGACCCTTTGTACCTCAAACATGATCGACAGGGCCAACAGCCTGACTACCGGGTACGTACACAATGAGTGCCAGGGATATACAACATAAAAATCAAATATCGGCCTGGCGTTTCTACCAGGAGAATAACGAGATTTATCCTGGTCAAAGAACCCAAAGAACCAAGTTTGTAGTCACCTTCTAATATGTTTCTATGTGTAATTGATAGCCACATTATCAGTCGATTTCATGTCTGGTCGCAGACACCGATTCCACTGTTAATACCAAAAATATAACAGGACACCTGATCACATGTCTATTTTTTTGTTGTATTCAAGTAAACTAACCTTTACTCACCGTTATATATAAACTGAGAAATTAAGAATGTTAGGTATCTTTGCGGCACAGAAGCGTTACACGTACTGGACAACATCACGTATTAACGTTTGGTGGCAATGCGGCACAAAACAGAAAAAGCAAGTTGCAGATGTGATGCGCGATATATCGTAGCTTCCTTCCTCCCTTTCCCCTTTTATTCAGCATGTATCATAACTCATTTAAATGTTGTACTTCTAAGCATTTTTGAACGAAAATGTCCAAATCACGTAGAAAGAATTAAAGCATTCAACAAATGCAGTCAAAGAGTGACCATTTACATTGCTCTATACTTAGTAATACCCGTTTTGGCTTTTCTTGCCCTAACTTCATCCGTAACATATATGCACACCGTCCCCTCAACTACGGTTATGGGGGTAAATACTGAAAGGTATTTACGGAAGAATCACTGATACGTGGGACGAGGAACGTTTCGCAAATTCAAAATATCAACATGTCTTTCATTGAATAATCTCTGTTTCATCTTTATGATAGTAAAGTGATTAATTATTTGTATATACCATATTTGTGGCTCTGTTCAACATGTCTTTCATTGAATAATCTCTGTTTCATCTTTATGATAGTAAAGTGATTAATTATTTGTATATACCATATTTGTGGCTCTGTTCAGTACAAATACCTTCCTCTTGACACAATTCCAATGCACTATAAATGTTACAGTGTAATTTTGAAATCAAGTGAAAAGGGGATGCCTTTGAATTTATAATTG
>BOPN01002436.1:94746-100208 GCA_017312705.2 Penaeus japonicus
CATAGGCATGAAAGGTGATCTTAGAACTTCACTCTGGCAGTTCTGTTCCAAAAATAGTCACCAATCCAAGCAAGCAGTATGCCTTTGGCTCCCTTTCAAATCAGGATCTCCTGAATAGCGAGCGGAATCGCTAATTCAAAAGCCTTTTCCAGGTCCAGGAAGACAATGACAGATCAGGTGTTGCTGACAGTGCTCAGTAAGGAGTTTTGGGGATGGTCTGTGAGGCTGCCTCGTCTATGACATTTACCAGTCTGGCCTCAAGTATATCCATATCATCATTAAGTGAGAGGTCACTGGTTCTGAGGCATCGGGTCAGGGTCTCCTGGAAAGCTTTCCAGTTGGCCCTGTCAACCTTCGACCGAGGATTGTGCTAGGGCACGGGTGCCAGGCCATCATCCAAGATAGTGGTGACTATCCCATTATGATCGCTCATGGCAGTGTTGTCCACAGACCATCTAATTCTCTTGACTAGAATTGCAGTGACAAAGGTAAGGTCAAGGACCCCCTGCCAATATGTGTAGGCTTTTGGCTGTTGAGAAGAGCAATCTCGGGGTATGACTTAAGCACCATGGATATGTGATAGCCTGCCGCATCAAGACTCGGGGTGGCAGCCAAGATGGGGTGGTGGACATCAAGGTCGCCCGCTATGAGGATAGGCTCATGTGCCACAGATTCACAGACTTCACTAAAATCTAAGATCCTACATTTTGGCCTGCTGTACACATTGTGCATTGTGGATCTCAATGGCAAGGAATACAATGTCTTCTCTACACTGCACAGGATCAAGGAGTAGAGGATAGTCGCCTTCACAAGGAAAATCATTCTCTAGTACCTTGCATACTCGACGCACAAAAGGATGATATCCTGAGAATCTGAGTCCATTAAGTCCATGAAGACATAATCGGTCATAGTGTCTGTGTGGGTAATGTCAGACATTTTGGAATCTAAACAACTCCTTGGTGAGTTCCTCACTGATTGTGATTTCCTCACTTGACTCGTCAGACATTTGGACAGGTGGAGCCAATGCTGTTGCAACTGCAGTGACAACTGTCGTTAGCAGGAGTGTCAAGTTCTTTTTATGTAAAGAGAATCGGTCTTTCTGCTCTTGGGGTTCCCAGACCCCTTCCGGGTATATTTCCATCTTGGAACCTCCACTAGGGCCGGGAACTCCTTTGTGTTGGAGGTGTCTGGTGGTGGTTTTGCGTAAGACGGTGCGTCCTTCCTCTTCGGAGGGGAGAGGGGGGGAAGTCCTTACCCCTTTGTTCTGCCCCCCAGACATAAGTGCCTGGAGGGGCAGGAACAAAGTCTGGGCGATTAGCAACGACCTGTTGCCGCTGAAGAGCTTTTTCCTTCATCACGAAACAGCCAAGGCTCCAGGCATGGTGCTTTTTTGTAGCAGTTGGGACACTTAGCAATGGTGTCCCACTTGCCTTTCTAGTGTGCTTTGAGGCACACCTCCGTGCTGTGGGCCTGACTACAGACACCACACTTTGGTGGTGTCCATACTTTTGGTCCATAAAACAATGAAATGGGTCAGGGACCTATGTCCTGAGGCTATAGGAGCCCCAATTGCCAAGGTCCAAGGATGCAACTGGGGCTCCCTTCAAAGTGACCAGGACCTGTCTGGTTGGGTGCTTCCCTTTGGAGAGTTGGGGATCCTCCACTACCTTGGGGTGAGCAGTTATAACCTCAAGATCCTACATAAGGGAAAGCCAAGAAGTACCATCTTGGTTTTCCTATCTTCGGGAGTCAGAGATGACAAGCTCACCTTCCATCCATCCAGGAGCTTGTCCATCTCCCGGAGGAAGGTCAGTGTGGATTGAACCCTCGTTACGATTATCATCTCTTTGTCTCTGGTTATTCCAATCGTCAGACGGCAATGTCTCTGGGTCTCCAGAGGCTGTGCCATCTGGTTGGCATCATTGAATCCATCCGGTTTAGGGGGAAGCCACTTGGGGCTACAGACTCGCTCTTCGAGTCTGTGGCCGGCTGAGGCCGCTTGTTGCCATTCCTCCGAACCGACGCCGGAGTTTTGACAGTGGGGCCATCAGGGTTGGAGGGTCCTGCATGACTCCCCCATCTTTCTTTACCTCGTCTTCTGAACCGACGCCAGAGACTTGTCAGAGCCAGGGGCTGGTTTGGAGGGTCCAGCCCGAGATTCTTGGGTTTTCTCTGAACTGATGCCAGAGTCTTACATATTTTCTTATTTTTGTCACCGAGGACCTTGGAAGGCTCCTAGGTGACAGCTTTGGTCAACTTCATGTTAGGGTTGTCAGTGGGAAAATCAGTCAGGGTTTTTTTTTTTGTTGTTGTAGTTGCCATGGAAAAGTGGTTCAATTCATCCTCCCACGCCCCCACCCACCACAGAGTCCAACAAGTGGAAGCTGTGCACTGAGGCTATGCTCAGAAGCCACAGGGATAGTGAGAGGATATACGCAACCCCTGCCTCACGATGATGGCACTCGCAAGACAATGCGATTGCCTGTAAGACTGGGGTTGCTTGACCCTTGCCTAGCTCATACACGGCATCCCTCAACCTCCAGGACCCCGTCTCCCACCGCACAAACACGTGGGCAAGTGTGAGTCCTCCTGGGGGGAGGACCAGGAGGGGAGGGGTGTGACCCCACCTACTAGATCAGTACCTAGGAACACTTGGTGGTCATCTCTCCTCAGAGAACCCGCCACTGGAAGGCTACTTCAACAGAAGGAAGAGACTGGCCAGATCCAGAGCAGGCTCGTCCGAGGACGGAGCTCAAGCCCACGCGCCACGACAAGGCGGTTCCTCTTGTGGATGGGTTTTTATGAGCTGCTATCACTCCAATGCATCATAGTGTCGAGGAAGGGTGGCTTCTGATATTCCTCTTCTTCTATAGTAAACTAAGTCTTATCTTGGACGGCATTCAGTACCGTCAGCGTAAGCATGATCTCACAAGGACGTCATCTACGTAGTGCAGCCAAATCGAATGTTTGCCGACTATGTTCCTGCAGTGGTCCCTTTTTAATGTTTCTGTAAAGAAGCAGGCCAGAACCGCACTCAGTGGTGAGCCCATAGCGAGACCATTGACCTGTCGCCACCCCCCCCCCTCCCCCTCCACATGGAAATTACTCACACTCCCCTAGGGTGGCGTTACTACAGTTTAAGAACCGCTGATTTAGAAGAACGCAGAGTATGGGTGGAAGCATGTTTACAAATATCTCATTTTAGTCAGATTAAGTGAAATACCTACTCACGCACACAAACACAGATGCATACACACCTAGGCTGGATTAACCATTTTATGATATTAGCACGGGATTCGTGCCAAAAGGCCACCGCTGGTGAACACCGCTCGTTTTTACACACACACACACATATATATATGTGTTTGTGTGTGTGTGAGTATGTAATATATATATATGTATATATATATATATATATATATATATATATATATATATATATATATGTATGCACACACACACACACACACACACACGTGTATCTCTCTCTCATATATATATACATATATACATATATATGTATGTACATATATAATATATATTATATATACTGTATATATATATATATATATATATATATATATATATATATATATATATATATATATATATATACATATATATATATATATATATATATATATATATATATATATATATATATATATATATACATATATATATATTTATATATATACATATATATATATATATATATATATATATATATGTATATATATACATATATATACATACATATATATATATATATATATATATATATATATATATTTATATATATATTTATATATATACATACATACATATATATATATATATATATATATATATATATATATATATATATATATATATATATACATATATATAGTTACACACACACACTCACACACACACACACACACACACACACACACACACACACACTCACACACAAACACACACACACACACACACACACACACACACACACACACACACACACACACACACACACACACACATGCACACACACACACACAAACACACACACGTGTGTGTGTATGCGTGTGTACTGCGCGCGTACATATTTGTTTATAATGATATGCCATCTGGATCTTGCGACGCGTGGGCGCAGAAAGAGGGATGTGACTGACGCCTCTTTAGTCTCAAAGTCGGTATGAATAGTTGGGCAAGAAGGGGCGCACGTGCCGACGATGAGGTGCTAAGTTTAGCTCCTTCAGCGCCCACTTACACACTGGAATTTCACTATTTTCTGTAGCCTGGTAATTGCCTTCCACATACATTTTCTGTTAGCATAGGGTCGAGTAGGATTGATGAATCGACGACGTAGACCTAGGAATGTTCGTAGGGGTTTATGATAAGCGAGTAATGTAAGGCAATTATGGATGTCCTTAAAGTCATGTATGCAAACAGCCAAGTAGGAATGTTGGAATTAGCGTGTCGCTAATGACATTGTTATCCAAGTATTTCTGCTTGATATATAGCCTAGACATTTGAAAAATGTTTCTAATTTCTTTCAGTTGGGAAAGAAATTAGACATTTTTCAGCTTTTTAAAAATTCCTTCTTTTATTGATATACTACTATGTTTCTGTTTTTGTTCCAAAGGGAGGTGTTGACAGGAAGGTATTGATTTAGATGTTAAAAAGTAAATGAACAAGATTTGACTGTGAGACATTCGCTCAGAAAAATAACCCTATATTTCTTGGCGCTCCACTTAAGATCTGATGAGGGTCACTGATGACAGTTGTGAAAATACTCGTACATATGTCAATGCCTGTATTATTTACTGCCATTAGTGTTACATAATTAAAATACCTTTGTGGCGTTTCAAAACAAATTAAGATTTACACACAAACCAAAAGATATTATAAATAACTACGATATTCTGATGATTTACAGCATGCCATTACTCAGATTTCAATTTGTATTTGTAATATAAATAGTTGATGCAGACGGCGGTACCTAGAGTGGCTCCATTTACAGGACAGATTCTAGTGAATATCAAAAGCAAACCACTTTAACTTCTATCTGGGGGATATCATTATATATATATATATATATATATATATATATATATATATATATATATATATATATATATATATATATACAAATTTTACCTTCCTGACCGAGACTCGATCCCGGGTCGTCAGAGTGACAATCCCGGCTTCTAACCTAATAGACCACGCGACCTACTAAAAAGAATTGTCTAACCAGATGCCTTACAACCATCATGGAAATTACCTATATACTCCTAGCAGAGCAGTGATAGCGAGGCTTTACAGACAATTCCCGTGGGCACTCGGCAGTAATGAATTAGAAATTCAAGTCACAAATCAGATTACCGAGGTCATATCTGTGTGAGAAAGATGGTACCATCTTTCTCACACATATGTATATATATATATATATCTATATATATCTATATATATATATA
>BOPN01002436.1:107006-114506 GCA_017312705.2 Penaeus japonicus
CTCTCTCTCTCTCTTTCTCTCCCTCTCCCTCTCTCTCCCTGTCTCTTTCTCCTTCACTCTACTCCCCCCTCTCTCCTCTCTCTTCATCTCAGTCTCTTTCTCTCTCTCACTCTCTCTCTCTCTCACTCTCTGTCTCTTTCTCTCTCTCTCTCTCTCTCCTTCCCCTCCAGACCCCCCACCCCCTCCTTCCCCTCTCTCCTCGCCCTCTTTCTCTCTTTCTCTCCTCCCCCCTCTCCATCTCTTTTTCTCCTTCCCTCCCTTTATCTCTCTCTCCCTCTCTCTTTCTCCTTCCCTCTCTCTCTCTCTCTCGCTCTCACTACCCCTCTTTCTCCTTCTCTTTCTCTCTCTATCTCCCTCTCTCTCTTTCTATCTTTCTCCCTCTCTGTCTCTTTCCATCTCTCTTCTCTCTCTCTCTCTCTCTCCCTGTATTTTTCTCCTCTCTCTCTCTCTCACACACGCACAGACACACTTCCTCTGTCTATCTCTCTCTGTCTCTTTCTCTCTCTTCTCCCCTCTCTCACACACTCTCTCTTACAAACAATCCCCCCTTTCTCTCCCCCCCCCCTTCTCTCTCTCAATCTCTCTCTTTTTTTTTGTCTCACAAACACTCCCTCTCTCTCCTGGTCTTTCTCCTCGCTTCCCCCCCTCTCCCTCTCTCTCTCTCTCTCTCTCTCTCTCTCTCTCTCTCTCTCTCTCTCTCTCTCTCACTTTGTCTCTTTCTCTCTCTTCTCTCACTCTCTCTCTCCCTCCCTCCATCTCACTTTCTCCTTCCCTCCCTCTCTCTCTCTCTCTTTCTCGTTCTCTCTCTCTCTTTCTCATTCCCTCTCTCTCTCTCTCTCTCACTCTCTGTCTCTTTCTCTCTCTCCCTCCATCTCTCTTTTTCCTTCCCTCCCTCTATCTCTCTCTCTTTCTTTTTCTCTCTCTCCCACTCTCTGTCTCCTTCCCTCTCTCTTTCTCCTTCCCTCCCCCCTCTCTTTTTCTCATTCTCTCTCTCTCTCTTTTTCCCTCTCTGTCTCTTTCCATCTCTCTTCTCTCTCTCTCTCTCCCTGTATTTTTCTCCTCTCTCTCTCTCACACACACGCACAGACACACTTCCTCTGTCTGTCTCTCTCTGTCTCTTTCTCTCTCTTCTCCCCTCTCTCACACACTCTCTCTTACAAACAATCCCCCTCTTTCTCTCTCTCCCTCTCTCTTTCTCCCCCCCCCCCCTTCTCTCTCTCAATCTCTCTCTTTTTTTGTCTCTCACAAACACTCCCTCTCTCTCCCTGTCTTTTTCTCCTTCGCTCCCCCCCTCTCTCTCTTCATCTCTGTCTCTTTCTCTCTCTTCTCTCACATTTTCTCTCTCTCTCTCACTTTGTCTCTTTCTCTCTCTTCTCTCACTCTCTCTCTCCCTCCCTCCCTCTCTCTTTCTCCTTCCCTCCCTCTCTCTCTCTCTTTCTCGTTCTCTCTCTCTCTCTCTCTCTCTCTCTCTTTCTCTCTCACTCTCTGTCTCTTTCTCTCTCTCCCTCCATCTCTCTTTTTCCTTCCCTCCCTCTATCTCTCTCTTTCTCGTTCTCTCTCTCCCACTCTCTGTCTCCTTCCCTCTCTCTTTCTCCTTCCCTCCCCCCTCTCTTTTTCTCATTCTCTCTCTCTCTTTCTCTCTATTTCTCACTCTATTCCTCTTTATTTCTTTCTCTCTCTCTCTCTCTCTCTCTCTCTCTCTCTCTCTCTCTCTCTCTCTCTCTCTCTCTCTCTCTCTCTCTCTCTCTCTCCCTCCCTCCCTCTCTCTCTCTCCCTCCCTCTCTCGCTTTTTCTCTCCCTGTCTCTTTCTCCTTCTTTCTCTCTCTCTCACTCCCTTTCACTCTTTCTATCTTTCCCCCTCTCTGTCTCTTTCTCTCCTTCTTTCTCTTTTTTCCTCTCTCCCTCTCACTTTCTTTATATCTCTCTCCCTTTCTCTCTCCTTCGCTCTCTCTTTCTCTCTACATCTTTCTCTCGTTTCATTTATGTCTCTTTCTCTCCTTCTCCCCTCCCCTCTCTCACCATCTCTCTTTCTTCTTCTCCCCTCTCTCTCTCATTCTCTTTCTCTCTGATGGGTGTATTAGTCTATTGTAACTAATAACCACCACAAATAAGGTAGTTTATGGCAGACACAGGGTTTGTACAGTTTAGGTTTATTCCATAACGCAGATAGTCTGACGTTATGGTACACGATAGATATATTCACTACAGCACAATAATCACAGTAATAAACACATATGAACAGGCGGAGAAATCAGGCGTCAGCGGTAGCGCAGTTGATTCCCGGCCTCCCTGTATGGTCCAGATTTCCTGCTTATATGGAAGGGGTTCGCATCCGCCGTCCCCAATGGTGGTTATACGGGAAGGTAGTCTGGAATGTAAGAGGCGTGACAGTCAAGGGTATTAAGCTCTTTTTAAGGGTCTAGGTACTTGGGTAACTATTTGCGAATTACCATCAGTCAAATTGACTTAATCCGGCGATTGCCTCGCCAGTTAGAGTGCATTGTTCATATGGTATTTTATAATGATCCATTGCTATATTTGATATCATATATAAACATTCTATACAATTCTCACACACACTCTCTCTCAATCTTACTCCCTCTTTCTCTATCTCTCTCTTTCACTCTTTTTCCCTGTCTCTTTCTCCTTCTCTCTCTCTCTCTCTCTCTCTCCCCTCCCTCTCTCTCTCTATCTCTTTTTCTCTCTCTTTATCTTTCTCTCTTTCCTTCTGTGTGTGTCTCTCTCTCTTTCTCCCTTCGTCTCTCTTTCTCTCTCTCTCTTTGTCAATCTCTTCCCGCTGTCTCTCTCTTTCTCTATCTTTCTCCCTCTCTGTCTCTCTCTTTCTCTATCTTTCTCCCTCTCTGTCTCTCTCTTTCTCTATCTTTCTCCCTCTCTGTCTCTTCTCCCTCTCTCTCTCTCTCCCTGTCTCTTTCCCCTACTCTCTCTCTCTCTGTCACTCCCTCTCTCGCTTTCTATCTCTCTCTCTCTCTCTCTCTCTCCTTCTCCCTCTCTCTCTCTCCATCTCTCTTTCTCCTTCTTTCTCTCTTGCTCCCCCACCTCTCTCTCTCTCTCGCTCTCTTTCTCTTTCTCCTTCTCTCTCCTTTTACCTCTTTCTCTCTCACTCCCTCTCTCTCTTTCTATCTTTGTCCCTCTCTGTCTTTTTTTTTACACCTTTATCTATATTTACATGGTAGATACATACATTTAAGTATTTATATTTACAGGCTAAAGAAGTAGTAGCTAGTTGCGTTCTATCTAAAAGCCTAAACAGTTTTATACATATAACATAAAATCACTTTATGATTTTAATCAAATAATTACACTGCATTTGAATCTTTGTAGTGAGTAGGTAGCTAAATTTCTATTTATTGATATGAATGTGTTCCACAATTTAGAATATTTCGGAAGAAATTGTCTCTGGTAGTGAATTGTATAACACCGTGTTTCTTCTAATGCTGCTGGAACTTGTTCCACGGATCTAGTGGTTCGTTCTGGCTGTCGCACTGGAAGTCTCAGAGGCTGAAGATGAGGCACATGTATCTCCTGGACCTTGAACGTTGTTGGAAGGCCTGCCACATCTCTTCGGTGTTGCAGATTGTCCAGTTTTGGGTTGAATTCCGTGCCATCAAAAAGCCTCTTTGTTCTCTCTCTGGATTGTAGGTGACAGCTATAGTGCCGTCATCCGCAGAAGCACGGGCATTTATGAAGATGTTCCACACCATTGGTCCTAAGACACTGCCTTGTGGTGCTCGTGCTTCTTTGTGGTAGAGAGACGATTCTTTGCCATTCAAGACTACTCTGAGGTGTCTGCTAGCACATCTCCCACTGCAACTGCTTTGATTTTTTTCTAGTACCCATCTATGCCACCACACTTTATCAAATGCACCCTCAAAGTTTAGAGCAATAATCGTAGTCTGGCGACCCATATCTAGGGCGCGGCTCCAGTCTGATGACATGAGTAAGTGGATGTCTGCAGCTGAATGTTATTTCCGGAATCCATATTGACGTGAGCACAAGAGTTGACTCCGTTTTAAGTGGTCCGATATACGGGACTATATTATCTTTTCCAGGACTTTGCTCAGCAAAGACACAGGGCGATAATTTTTAACTTCCGACTTGTTTCCTTTTTTGTGTATTGGAATAACATTACTGGTTTTCCATATATGTGGCCATTCTTTTGCTGAGAGGCAGTTGTTATAGATCCTGGTAAGTGGCAGCGAGATCTCCTTGGCACATCTTCGAAGGAGTCGAGGACTAATCCCGTCTGGCAATACAGCCTTCTTTTCGTCAAGTCCAATCAATATATTGTAAACTTCCGATTGAGATGTCCTTATAGTTGGCATTTCGTCCCGTGTTATTTGTGGCAATTTTGTTGTTTCTGCTGGCTGTTCGAAACTTCGATCTCGTCAGCAAAATGTTGAGCAAGGAGATTTATTTTGTCTTCAGTATTTGTTGCCATTTTACCGTTCTGATCCATAAGTGGGGGAGTAGTACTGTCTCTTAAGTCTCCTTGCATATCTATGATGATGTTCCACCCCAATTTGCTGCCAACACACCCCACATGACAATCGCCCATTTCTGAGTATTTTCCATGTGCTTTGTTTTATTTTTAAGTTAAAGCTTGTTTCTGTGTGTTGGTCTGCGTTTATACTTTCGCTAAGCTTTATATATCTTAGATGCTTTTTTGCATCACTGTCCAAACCATAGTGATCTGTGTTGTATAGGGCACAAACTCTTCAATTAAACTTTCTACTGTTTCATTAAAGTTATGACTTGGTTGTTGACACTTCCTTAGATGACATCGTCCCAGTTTAATTGTAACAGAGATATTTTTATAGTAGCCAAGTTTGCAGAATCCCACTTCCATAATTGTTTATGTATCGAAGGCAGTTTGTATTCTATTTTGGTTCAGGTCACCGATGATTAATAGATGCTGACAGTTATTGCTAGTCATTAGTCTATCAAGGTTTTCCATTATAAAGCTTATGAGCACTATCCCTTGAGATGGAGGACGGTAACAACCAAGGAATAGTGTTCCGTTTCCTTGTGCATCAATAATTTTGAATAACATTATCTCCAGAATTTCGGGTATGTCGCAGTCAGTTATCTGGAATTGAAGGATAGGATAGTTTTGCCTTACCCTGTCCAGCATTGATTCATATCCATCTAAATGGACCCCTATGTGGATTTACCCGCAGGGTTCATTACATCAACTTGCATGGACAAATGGGACTCTGTGGCAGAGGAGATACATATGTATAAAGAGCAATCAAGTGCAAACAATTGGACAAGGCCGTCATAACGACCGTTACGACCAGGCTGAGGGAGAGAGAGGTCGAGCGGTCAAATGTCAACGAACTTAAATATGATGTTGTTTATACAAATGTACAATTTTTAAAGTCGTCCAGTACGTAGCTTAATATATTATGTTACCATTTACTTCTTTGGACATTAATAAATAAGTATACAATAAATAATCCAGAAGTTGAATTTATAACAATGTGAAAATACTGAAAAAAAAATAAACAGCAGGAGCTCTGACGACCGTCTTGCCGATATCTATCTCTCTCTTTCTCTTTCTCTCTCTCTCTCTCTCTCTCTCTCTCTCTCTCTCTCTCTCTCTCTCTCTCTCTCTCTTTCTCTTTCTCTCTCTTTCCTCTCTCTCTGTCTTTCTCTCACACACACACATTCCCTCTCTCTCTTTCTCCCTCCCTCCCTCCCCCCCCCTCTCTCTCTCTCTCTCTCTCTCTCTCTCTCTCTCTCTCTTCTCTCTCTCACACACACACATTCCCTCTCTCTCTTTTCTCCCTCCCTCCCTCCCTCTCTCTCTCTCTCTCTCTCTCTCTCTCTCTCTCTCTCTCCCTCCCTCCCTCTCTCTCTCTCTCTCTCTCTCTCTCTCTCTCTCTCTCTCTCTCTCTCTCTCTCTCTCTCTCTCTCCTTCTCTCTCTCTCTCCTCTCTCTCTCTCTCTCTCTCTCTCTCTCTCTCTCTCTCTCTCCCTCTCCCCCCCCTCTCTATCTCTTCCTCTCTCTCCCTCTCTCTCTCTCTCTCTCTCTCTCTCTCTCTCTCTCTCTCTCTCTCTCTCTCTCTCTCTCTCTCTCTCTTTCTCTCCACCTCTATTTCGCCTTCTCTCTCTCCACCTCTCTTTCACCTTCTCTCTCTCGCTCTCTCCATCTGTATTTCGCCTTCTCTATCTCGCTTTCTCCCTCTTTCTCTCTCACTCTCTGTCTCTCTCTCTCTCTCTCTCTCTCTCTCTCTATATATATATATATATATATATATATATATATATATATATATATATATATATATCATTATCTCCTTTTTTTCCATCTGTCTCTCTCTCTCTCTCTCTCTCCCTCTTTCTCTCTCTCTCTCACAGACACATACACTCCCTCTCTCTCTCACACACTCCCTCTCTCTCTTTCTCACTCTCCTTCTCTCCCTCACTCTCTCTCTATCTTTCTCTCTCTTACTCTCTCTCTCTCTTTCCCTCTGTCTGTCTGTCTCTCTCTCTCTCTCTCTCTCTCTCTCTCTCTCTCTCTCTTTCTCTTTCTCTCTCTCCCTCTATCTCTTTCTCTCTCTTTCTCTCCTTCCATCCTTCACCTTCTCTCTCTCTCTAACATTCTTTCTCTCGCTCGCTCTCTCTCTCTCTCTCTCTCTCTCTCTCTCTCTCTCTCTCTCTCTCTCTCTCTCTCTCTCTCTCTCTCTCTCTCTCTCCTTCAAAGGGGACAAATGGCGAAGATTTTTTTTTTTAACAATTGATATAAAAGAAAGAGAATGAACATCCATAACCATGATGTCACAGTCGTCCGTAAGATGCCGAAATGCACACCAAATTCGTGGTATAGAATTTGATTTTATAATAAAAGAAAAATAATAAAGTTAACCATATATCAAAAATTACTGACTGAGTAAAACACAATGTAAAAAGCCGATCAAATGATTTATTCAGAGAGAAGAGTCGTGAATTATTGGATGCCATTAAAACTTAGCATTCAAAATAATATTTAAGAAATAAAAATATTTAAAAAGATAAATAAAGTTTGAGCTTGAACTGTATATCAGCGAGCTTGATAATGACAATAATAATATAAATACAGAAAACTTAAAAAGGGAAGCTCAATAAAAAAAAAAAAAATATATATATATATATATATATTCAGAAAAATTCCGTGAGGAAGCACAGTCTGCACAGCCTTCCGGATTCGTGCCTCCTGCTTCATCAGGATACGTCATGGAGGTTTGGCGGACCTCCACATTATCATTATTTTTATTACTATTATAATTATCGTTATTATTAAAATTGTTATCATTACCATTATACATCTATCATTATCATTATACTTATCAATATCATCAATGCCATTTCTATAATCATACATATCATAGTTATTATCATTATTATCATTATACTTATCAATATCATCAATGCCATTACTATAATCATACATATCATAGTTATTATCATTATTATCATCATTATCATAGTTATTATCATT
>BOPN01002436.1:119506-122006 GCA_017312705.2 Penaeus japonicus
GATTATCAATCATCGTGTTAAAACGGACCAGATGTGTCTAGCGGTCTTAAAGAAATGGCCGACTGATGCTTTTGTTGTACTATTTCATCAAACTCAAGATATAAGTGTAATGGCGGTGGACGCGTTACTTGCATGCGACTCATTGGTAAGTCAATTTACATCACCGTTATTTAAGATAGAGTAGCCTTCTGCCATTCAAATTACTGCAGCAGCACATTGTGTAATTCAATTTGATGAGACTGATGATAGCCTACGATTAACCTGAAATATCTTAGTGACAAACATAGAAAAAAAATGTTGCGTCCGGATTCCACGTTGTTGGCAAGTGCCCTTAGTGAGTCACACAAACATGGCGTAAATTAGTGAGAGCATTTTTCGTTTTGAAAGGATAAATCATTCGAAATGTTTCGCGTGTACCATGATTATATTGTGTGTTTATCTCTGCTTTAGTTAAAAGAGTACCATTCAACATGTTTAGCTTAGAGATATTTTCAACAGTAATTTGGTTTGAAGACGAAGAGGATAAGCAGTCCAGCTAAATACAAAAGACACAAAGCGTAAACCAGAATACCTACGACTCATAAAATGACGAAAGCCAGAGTTCAAGCCAAGTAACAGATCTCACTCCCAGTGTTTTGCTTTCTCGTCCCGCAGCTGCAGGGCAAAGTCTGGAAGCCGGACACTTTCTTCAACAACGTGAAGGATGCTGAGCTTCACACTGTTACGATGCCTAACATTTTGTTGAGGATAGAAAACAACGGAGATGTTTTATATAGCATCAGGTAGGACTTGGCAATGTGTGAGGTGAGGTGACGCTTTCTGTAGAGCGCGGTGAATTTTGTAATCTGTTAAGATGGGTGTATAAACAGTCAAACTTTTAATTTTCAATTCACAGTGTTTATATCCAAATAAACAATATATTTTTATATAGTGTTATAACTGGATTACTACAAGTCTATAATTTGAAAAATGTAATGAACTGAATTTAGTCACAGTATGTTCACAGACAAAATAGAAAGAATAAGGTAGATCGTACGAATATTAACTAACATCAATCTTAAATTTCGCAGGGTTTCTGTAAAAATATCGTAAACGTTTTATTAAGTTATTAATGATGATACCATTCTTATTTCTCTCGTCTTTCTGAACCCTTTTATTTTCTCCATCACGCTATCTCTTGTCCTTCCTAAAACCTTCCTAACCACTTCATGTATTTAGTAACATATTTAGAAATGGTGACTGCTGCGTCACTCCTTGCCCGCAAGAAAATCAGAAGCCGCGCCACTGTCAAGACGCCTTCCCCTTGTCCCCCAGTCCTTTACCCTGTCCTAGAAGAAATCGCCTAATATCTTTCAAACCGATGGAATGCATGATATAGAGTTACTTGACTAGAGTAAGGCACCAGAGTACAAAAGAAAAGAAAATGCGCCAAGAATTTCTGGCTACATCGCATCTGTGGGTACGAGTAGGTCAGAGACCGAGTTATTGATGGCTCTTAAGTTAGCAAAGGTCGTCTTTATCAAAGCTTTGACTCAGTTTGAAAACCGATATACAGTTGTATGTAAGGCCCATTTTGTGGGCATGAAGTAACTTCCTATAGTTGCAACGGTTCTTCCTCCAGTTACAGTGACTAACTCTTCGGGACGAATCCCTATGTGAGGTATGTCTCCTTCTTTCGTCAACACTACAGTGGTAATTACTGTATATACTTCAATAAAGCAGGTGTGACTGACAAGTGTGTTATTGTGTCAACAGACTCACGCTCACGCTCTCCTGCCACATGGACCTTGAACTCTTTCCCTTTGACGACCAGAAGTGTTACATTGCCCTCGCATCCTGTAAGTAGCTCCCTCCCCCACCTCCTCGCCCTTCTCCTTCATGTGCACCGTCTTCCACCTCTTTCCTCGCTCATCCGCACAATTTCGGGCTCACGGCGTAAGGAACCGTGGGTCTCGCAGACCTCCTTTCTTGGTTGTCATTTTTCTTTCTAATGGTAGGATCAGCTGGGAGTTCTCACTCTTTGCTACATTGATGTTTCTTGTCCAAACATTTGTTTTCAAGGAGAGACATAAAATTTAGTAATAGCAGATAACAAATAAAATAGTGCTCGTCACTAATTATTAACATCTAATTAGTTTTGAATTACTTTAGAATGGCACCATGTGATAAAAGATTCTGTTGCATCGGTAAATAATAACCAAATTTCCTTTTCATTTCGCGGGCAGTCAGGCGATGAGTTCGACATCTTAGAAAGATCTCCTTTGACATCGGCACATTAGATATTCTTTATCAAAACTGACTGCGGAAAAAGGATTTGTTCTCAAATTTATTGATGTTTCTTCGTCTCTGATCATTCTGACCGTCTAAAAGCGACAAATATGAAAATGCTACGATGCGCTCAACAGAATCACGTTTGCAATGATCAAGCACAGAGTAACGATGAAAATGGAACCATGTGAGGAAGTCTGCCAAAAGGTGAAGCTTTGTTCGTCTAAGTAAG
>BOPN01002436.1:137006-139506 GCA_017312705.2 Penaeus japonicus
ATGACCTTAGTTAACACCATAACCAAATTTAAGGTTATCATTACAGACTCTATGTTTTTTCTTTGTTAGTTTGGAATTCCTGTTGTTCTACTCTGAATATTTTGCAAATTCATTGCTATCATGAGGTGCTAATAAATGATACATAAATCATATAGTTCAATCCGTCATCCACTGAGAAAAGCCATATATACTGACCCATGCAACGTGCAATTGGCGACTACCATTCACTCTTGCCACAATACTGCTAGATTCTAGAGCTACTGCATTGATGTCTGATCCTACATAAAGTTTCGACATAAACATCAAAGAAAATTGTGTGAAAGCTTGGCTTCTTAGCAATATATAATTTAAGTTATTTGAGGATATTAACATGATTTTATATAAACATTGTTAACGAGGGCGTTAACGAGGGCGAGAGTAACTGATATCGTACTTGTTTGAGTAAAATCCCGTTCTGTGTTCATGACATCGCGTGCTCTTCCATGAAACCCTCAACTCTCTTAAACATGGTGATAGGATACCCGAAGTAACTTAGAAGCACACAGCCCATTCCTTTGTGGATTAAGTTTGGGTATTGTAACTAAAGATAACACGGGAAGACCTCATTCAAAATAGTCCATGCATCGTTTGGAAATCTGGTTATGTCTCCGAAAATTATTTAAATAATCATTTAAAAATAGCCAAATGCATGATGAACTGTCTGGCGCAGATAACACTGCCGCATGAACACACAAACAAGTCACCGAGCGGAGCCTCCGTATTCAGCATCACTGATTTATACCGAACTGTTTATTTGTTTGTTTATTCACTGACAATTAAGCAGCTCTACTGTCATTAAGTAGTCAGCTCAAATGTCGGAAAAGGAAAGCAATGTAAGTGCGCTGTGTAAAGGAAGTGCTAAAAGCTAAAGTTCAAGTGCCACTGAATGAAAACAAATAGCAATAGAGTAAATAAAGTGTCATACATAGTAACATATCATTGCAAACAGTTATTTTCGAGAAGAATGCTAAGAATTAAAACTAGTCTATATTAGTACTTGTCCCCCTTTCTCTACGTGTTTTTCTGCCTCCTTCTCCTCCTCTCCCTCCTGATCCCTCTGCCAGCCCACCTCTTCATCGAAGCTTGCCAGCTGGTCGGTCGCCGAGAAGTCGCGGGAGAAAAGAAGCGTATACAAGGTGGCACGTAAGTTAAAAGGATAAGATACACCGCTCCGCACACATCTGCCACATTCAGATCACAGATTTTATCTGAACTCAATTCCCTGATTTTGATCATAGAATTCGAGATTGTGCAAAACGCTTTCTTAATAACCTAGCCTGTAGACGGCTGTAAGTGACGTGGCAAGAAAAGAAGTGGCAGTAATGTGAACGAGCATGTTGTACTGATCTACATTCATTGAAAAAAAAAGAGTCGAGATATTTCATAGTGTGATTGCAAATAAGATTAGCTTTGAGGCTGGGGACCTGCACACTTACCACTTTCGGGATTCTGAACACGGATTGGCAGTCCGGGGCGACCTTCCTGTTAGCGAGCCAGTTGACGAGAGTGAATTCCAGCAAAGCCCCGAACACCATGATCATGCACATGCCAACCCAGACGTCGATAGCCTTCATGTAACCGCAGTTCAATGGATATATGAAAGAGAGGAAAAATGCGATATTAAGATGTTATTCTACATGAAAAATCATGTAATATAAACGTATTTACATCCCTACCATTATGAAGACAGATAAGATGTAAATAAAGATCCTCGTTGTTGTAACAGTTATTCCCTCATCGATCCGGCTCGAAGAAACATACCTTGACGTACGACACAGGCGGCAGGGAGGCACGGATGCCCGAGGCGAGGGTAGTGAGGGTCAGCAAAGTAGTAACACCGAGGGACACGCGGCCGGGCACGGCGTTCGGGTCCAGCCAGAAGGACACCCACGAGATGGACACGATGAGGATGGTGGGCACGTAGGTCTGGAGGACGTGGTAGCCGTTTTGGCGACGTAGACTGAACTTAACTAATAAGCCGCTGAAGTTACCTGTCAATAAAATCAAATTCATATCCATGATAGATATTTGAAATCAGCCTCATGCTCTTCTCCCAACAATCAGAGTGATGGCGAGTTCATCCTGACCTGTGACAAATTCCTGTTTGATTTCGTGCGTGGAATGATCGAGGAGGTCGAATTGGGCGATCTCCAGGTTATCCGGAAGGTCGATGGGCACGCTGTCCTCCCACCGGAATTTGATGACGTCATCAGTGTTGGCATCTGCGGATTAACAGGTCGATTTAGAATTCAGTGCTTAGCACTAGTAACCTACGAGACTAGTGTTGTAACCTCTTCACACACACACACACACACACACACACACACACACACACACACACACACACACACACACACACACACACACACACACACACACACACACACACATACACACACACACACACACGCACACATCATTATCTATATGAAAGACATTCTAGACCAAAGTATTTACAGAA
>BOPN01002436.1:177006-179506 GCA_017312705.2 Penaeus japonicus
TCGTGAAAGGAAAGAAAACGGCACAGCGGTAACTTCACATGGACGCTAATGAAGGTGATCCAGTGGATAGCGTGTCACGAAGCCAGCGCCAAAGCGTGTATATTTTAAGCGAAGGAGAGAATTTGGTCAATTTGCGTTTCGCATATGCATGTTAACCACGTTATCAATTTCAGATGTATAGAACAACAAAATTTCATGCACACTCAATGATAAATGTCCGACAATTATAAAAAAAAAAGTACAAAGAAATATACTCCACCGTCTTTGTTCTGTTTAACCTTGAAACTTGTCTTCATCAGGCTGGTGGAAAAGCCGTAAATATTTCATAGCCATGACTATTATGAGTCTAGACCGAACTGCTGCACAAACTTATGGACAGAGATTAATAGCGTGTATGCGGCCTTTCTTCCCTAAAAATTCGTGGGGTGATTCTGAGTGATTTGTTCGATATTTGTCGTTGTGCCTCAAAATGCTTGCTCCAACGTGGACTGCTTACCTTTGTGTCGGTAATAGAAATGATGACAATGATGATGCTGACGATGAGGATGAAGATGATGATGGTAATGATGATAATGATAATGATATGCTATTATCATAATGATAATAACAATAATGATAATATCCATGATAGAGATAATAATGATGATTATAATCACCATAATAAAAATAATGATAGTGATAACAACTGCAATAATGATAATAACAAATAGTAGAGAGAGTAATGAAAATGACGATGATGATGATAAATGATAAAGATAATAATGTTACTGATGTTGATGGTAATGACAACAACTATACTACTAATGCGACCACTAATGATAATGATAACGATAATAATGATGATAATAATGGTGATAAAGATTGCAACGATAATGAAAATGATAATGATGATGATAACAGTAAGGATTATAAAGATGCTAATAATGATGACAATGATAATGATAATAACAATAATGATAACAATGATGATTGTCATAATCATTATCCTTATCATCATTATTGTTGTAATAATAACAATAATGATAACATTAATGATTATGATAATAACGATAATGATAATGATAATAATGATAAGGATAATGATGTTAATGATAATGAAACTAGTGATAATGTTAACAACAACAAAAATGATAATAATGTTAATAATCATGTTAATGACAATGGTAACGATAACGAGGATAATGATGATGATGAAAATAATAAATCAAAAGTCTAAAATCCACAAGCTGGCGCCAGGACGTCGCCGCACGAGTTGCCAAGCTAAAATAACCTTGCCCATGTTTTGCTTGATCCTGACAACGTTCGAGGGAAAAATCTATGTATGATAACCCTTATACTTGATGACAGAGAGCGCCAGCAGCTATAGTGTCTTGGCGCCAGGCGCCGTAGCCCTCCCGAGTCAACACTGGAGGCGAAGTCGTCTAGACTGGACAAAAGGAAAGGACGACTGGAAAACGAAATCAGTGAAGAAAATTGAAAACGGATTGTGGTTTAAAAAGTATACTGAAGCTTGAGCAGCATGTATAGGTTGAATCGCACTGCCGAGAAGAGGAAGTAGCTTTGATAGAACAGCACCAACTATTACTTTACTTTATCGTTCGTAAAATCCAACAAATGTTGATGCATAATTCTGTTCCTATGAATGCAGAGCCGCTCCAGTATTTGCTCGCAAGCTTCCTTTGGCCTTAATCATTGTCGCTGTTGTTATGTTCATCACTCCCGTTGTTGCTCTTACTGTTGTTATCATCACTCTTATTATCTTAGTTATCATAATAATTATCATTATCATCAGTATCATTATCATTGCTATTATTATTTTCGTTACGATCATTGCTATCATTTTCATCATCATTATTAGTACTATTATTATTACTAGTATCATAATTACCATCACTGCTACTAACAGCAGTAATATTATCATCATTGCAATAGTGATTATTGCTATCATAATCAATCATAATCTCCATCATTATCTGAATTGTCATCATTACTCCATCATCACCACAGTCCTTTTATCAGTATCATTATTAATATAATAATCATAATATCATTACCAATGAGCATTACAACTGTAAGGAAGTTTGTAATGATTTGGAATGTAGCAACTACTTTAGCTACCCATGTTAATGTATGCGGACTATAAAAACATTTGGCCGAATGGTACCGTGACACGAATTGCCGGCCGACATATCAATAATGAATCGCCTCGGACGCGGGTTCCGCAAGCAGCGCTCAGAGGGCGGCGCCGCCTGCGGAACCCACAGTCCCCGAACCCTTCCGGCTAAACGCGCTTCCTCTCGCCTCCCAGGCGTTCTTGCTCGCAAAGCTGATCAGGGTACCTTTTTTATGACGCCTCCTGTGTGAATAATACGATCATTTTATGCACTGATCGAGATGGACGAAACATTATCTAAAATAGATTTCAGACCATATTTTCACATATCTGCATAAGTTCTCACGGTGCTCTCTCAGACTGTATACATACACACTTAAGTATATA
>BOPN01002436.1:188806-193806 GCA_017312705.2 Penaeus japonicus
TGTGTGTGTATGTGTGTGTGTGTATGTGTGTGTGTGTGTGTGTGTGTTTATGTATGTGTGTGTGTATACATACATACATACACACACACAAATATACATTTATATATATATATATATATATATATATATATATATATATATATATATATATATATATATATACACACATATGCTCACAGGCACCCACCCACACATACATGTGTGTGTGTGGGTGAATATATGCATGTATCATGTATGTCTATTTGTATGTATGTATGTATATGTGTATGTATGCATATATGTATGCATATATGTAAGTTTTGACCTTACATACATGGCCTTACATATAAGCGGCTAAGTAGCAGAGCCAGTAAGCAAGGTTGAAAATGAAGAAAACGGCTGGAAAAATCAGTCGACTCCATCTATCAATCAGCTGAGCTTGGTGAGCATACGTGAGCACTTGGTCCCCGCTCGCCTGCGCGTCGTCCGGGGGCTGCGAAGGCTGTCGGGAAGAGGCGGTTCGTCACTCGCACGCAAGGATGGCTAATGCTATCAGTGCCAAGGATATCGATAATGATGACAAAGATAACAAAAACAATGGCAATGTGACGACTGGTGACGAAAAGTAGGATGATAATGAAAATAAATTCACACAATTTATTGTGATAATTATAGGATTTGCAATTTTGATATCAACAAACTTATAACAATAGTGATGATATAATTAATAATGACAAAAATGATGATAATAATGATAATGATAACAAATAGAATAAAAAGAACAATGATAATGATGATAATGATAATAAAAGGAATGAAAAAGAACAATGATAATAATGATAACAATAGTTATAATAAGGATGATAATAGTTATCATTGTCATTATCGATGCTATCATCATCATTATGAAGGGATCAAAATGATAATAACAATGATAATGATATTGATAATAGAGATAACAATGGCAATAATAATCATCATCATCATCTTTCATTGTCATTATCAATATCATTTTTGTAATGATGCTAATGATAACAAGTATAATGATAAGTTTGACAATGATGAAAATTATGATGATGATGATAATAATGATGATATGAATGATGATGATAATGGTAATGATACTATTTTTTCATAATGATGATAATGATTATAGTAATGGTAATAATCATAGTAACATTACTTTTAAGATTATGACTATTTCCGTTATAATTGGTAGCACTATAATGCCATTGATACCATTATTATCAAAACTCCCATCAATGCTATCTTTATCTCTTGTTTTATTGATATCATTATCATTGTTGTTAAAGCCATCTGACAAGTGACAATTTCATGACTTCATCCCTCTGACGGCACTGAAACATACATACATAGAATCATCCATGAACAACCATTTTATACATTCTGTTTGTTGTGATCAGCTATTCCTTTTTAATTGCTTAATTCGTTGTTCTCATGGTTCTCTAGGATTTAACTTTAAGACAAATATCGAGAATACCAATGACATTCTAGCATTCATGAAAATTCAAGTACGACAATGTGATCCCAACTGATTGAAAACACCAAGCCATACCGAGTTTCGTTCTGTTGAAGCCATCCGCTTTAGGAAAGAGGAAATAACCAGGGACTGTAGACTGCTACGTTGTTAATGTTATCGTGTATTCATTAAGTATCTCATAATTCACGATGTTACTAAATGAGAGTTCGGATGATATAAATAAAGCATGAAATTAGTTAAGGGCCGGTTAAGCTTCGCTATGTATAGGTAAGTAAATTTTTTCAACAACTGTTAACTATATTTGATATTGCAACAATTAGAATCAATATACATCTAGTGTACTTATATTCCTCATATGATGTAACATTTTCCACAGGAAAATAGTCAATCTACAGTCCCTTGTGCAACACCTCCATCTTAATAATCAATAAACGAAAATTATGCCACACAATTTTGAAGTGGCCAAGGTCATTGCTTTTTCATTCGATATTACCAAACAGAAATTGAAGCAGTTTTTGTCAAATTCAACAAAGGAACTTACTGATTTCGGAATCTTGAAGAAGGTTTGACGACGATGAATGACCTTCTTGTTAAAGAGCCAGTTGACTATCGTGAATTCTACGAGAGCGCTGAACACCATGATCATGCATGATCCTATCCAAACGTCAATAGCCTGCAGGAAAAGTCAGTAGTTTCAGAGGCGTTGCAAATATATATATATATATATATATATATATATATATATATATATATATATATATATATATATATATACATATCATCATAGTTTATTCTCCCGTACCTCATACTCTCGCCTTACTAAATGAACGGAAATAAACTAAATAGTTAAATGACTAATGCGGACATTTAAAATGATATTACTCGGTACAAGAGAATTATAAGTACACACTCTCACTTTCCAAGTTTAGGAGTGTGAAGTTCAGATATTACAAGGAAGGCTTGTACCACATTCACTTGCAGCAGACTCTCACCTTGACGTAGGAGACAGGCGGTAAGGACGCCCTGATGCCCGAGGCGAGGGTGGTGAGGGTGAGCAGCGTTGTGACTCCGAGGGTGATGCGGCCGGGCACGGCGTTCGGGTCCAGCCAGAAGGACACCCACGAGATGGACACGATGAGGATGGTGGGCACGTAGGTCTGCAGGACGTGGTAGCCGTTCTGACGACGCAGGTTGAAGTATACCAGCAATCCGCTGAAGTTACCTGAAGTTCAGAACCTTGGTATTTACCCGTTTTCATTCAAAAAGGCTGATGTATTTGTATTTTATTTTCCGCAGGTACCTGCACTGACCTGTAGCATAGACTTGGGTTGTGTCCTTGCAAGTGAAGTTAAGAAGGTCAAACTGGGCGATCTCCAGCTGGTCAGGAAGATCAATGGGATTGATATCCGCCCACTGGTAGTCAATGACTTCATCTGTGTTGGCGTCTAGAAAAGGCAGGTGTTAATGAGAGGACTCGCGAGATGGCGCTCGCTGTGGAAAGAGTGTTAGCAATGGCTGAGAGATATATGGTGTAGAGGCTGATGAAATCCTGGTTAGGTCAAGTTTTAATATATACATATATATATATATAAATATATATATATGTATATATATATATATATATATATATGTATATATATATATATATATATATATATTTATATATATATATACATATATATATATATATATATATATATATATATATATATATATATATATATATATATATAATATATATATATATATATATATATATATATATATATATATGTATATATATATATAAATATATATATATATATACATATATATATATATTTATATATATATATACATATATATATATATATATATATATATATATATATATATATATATATATATATATATATACATATATATATATATATATATATATATATATATATATATATATATATATATATATATGTATATATATATATATATATATATATATATATATATATATATATATATATATATATATATATATATATACACACATCAAGAATTTAATCCAAGCCCTAGTAGACTGCCCCCGGTTGCATCGCTCATCTAACCTGTTGCATATGCGTAGGTGGTGTTACTGGTGGCGACTCCGAGAAGATCAAACTGCGCGATCTCGAGGCTCTCCGGCAGATCAATGGGCCTGTCCTGCAGCCACTGGTACTTAACTAAGTCGTCCGTGTTGGCATCTGGAAGGTTGAGTGTCGCGTTGGTGGCGACTTGGTGCGGGGCTCACACGCGGCACGTGTTAGTCATCACAAATCAGAGAGAAAAGGCAGATGCTCATGATCGTTTTCTCGTTCCCTTTATGATTATGATCGTGATATTAGTTGTAGATGAATTAATTCTTATAGATTTAATGTTTATTATTGTTAATCCGACTACTTCAACTATCTCTATTATCATCATTAATGAATTTCTCATCATCATAATCGTCATTTTTGTCATAGGTTTCGTTATCAGTCTCATCACTGATATCATCGGAATTGCCACTTCTAACAAACATATATATATATATATATATATATATATATATATATATATATATATATATATATATATATACATATATATATACATATATATACATATATCTAGAGAGAGAAAGAGAGAGAGATAGAGAGATAGATAGATAGATAGATAGATAGATAGATAGATAGATAGATATAGATATATATACACGCATGTGTAAGTTATATTTATTGTAATTGGCTTTATTGATATGAGTTTTGGCATTATTATTGAAAATTACTTGAAATATCATCATAATCATATAACTTTTGATACTAATGCTCTCTTGTTTATTGCTTTTATCACTCTCGTTAGCCTTGAGGTAACTTTCATCATTGATACTATCATTAGTTTAACCATCATCATTATTATTATCAATACCGTTATCATTATCCTTATCATCATCATTTTTATCACTGATCTCTTGTTTCTATTATACTTATCATTGTCATAATCATCACTGCTATGAGTGCTAGCAATGCTATTGTAATTATTGTTGTTATTTTTTAGAGATATTGCATATGCTATCGTTATCAAAATCACAATTATTGCCTCTTATAATTGTTCATGGTTTATCCTTATCATAATTATAAACATCATGCTTATTGCTACTATATTTGTGATTTGTAATTATACAGCAAATCGTTGTTATTAACATTATCATCTTTATTACTACCATGATATCATTATCAGTATTATCGTTATAGATTCCATTATCATTATCACCTATATATATATATATATATATATATATATATATATATATATATATATATATATATATATATATATATATATATATATATATATATATATATATATATATATATATATATATATATATATATATATATATATATATATATAGAGAGAGAGAGAGAGAGAGAGAGAGAGAGAGAGATATAGATATATACATATATTTCTCATCATATCTGCTAAGAATGTCGATAGATGAAAGATTAAGCAACTATAATGACAT
>BOPN01002437.1:5000-7500 GCA_017312705.2 Penaeus japonicus
TTTATCTCTCTCTCGCTGGTTCTCTCTCTCTCTCTCTCTCTCTCTCTCTCTCTCTCTCTCTCTTTCTCTATCTATCTATCTATCTATCTATCTCACACAGAAAAAAAACAGACATATAAACAGTCTGACAGTACATGCACACACATACACACACACACACACACATTTTTATATTTAAGTGTATCTATGTATATGTGACTGTACTTTGCACTTAACTTACTGTATTATCAGTAAGGAGCTTACACACCTAGGGAATCATCATCATCATCATCATCGTCATCACAATCATCATCGTCATCACAATCATCATCGTCATCACCATTATTATCATCACCATTATCATCACCATCACCACCATCATCATCACCATCACCACCACCATCACCATTATCATCACCACCATCATCACCATCACCACCACCATCACCATCATCATCATCATCACTATCATAATGTTGATAAAAGATAGAGACAAAGGAAAGAGATAAACAAGAAACGATGAATAAACAAGAAACGATGAATTATCCTGCGCGCGTGGCCATCCTTGGCCCTTTGGCCTTGGCCTTAATTACTCTGAGGATGAGCAATAATCACTTCCTGTCGCAAAGTCTCTCTGACAACAGTGACAGCGACAGTTCTTCCCCTCTCTGACAACAGTGACAACGGTAGCCCTTCCTCTGTATGAGAACAGGGATAACGGTAGTCCTTGTCTCTCTGACAACAATGATAAAAACGGCAGTCCGCCTCCTCTGACAACAATGACAGCTTTAGTCTAACTCTTCTAACAACTGTGATAGCTTTAGTCCACCCCCTCTGACAACAATGACAGCTTTAGTCCACTCCCCTCTGACAACAATGGCAGCTTTAGTCTAACTCTTCTAACAACTGTGATAGCTTTAGTCCACCCCCTCTGACAACAATGACAGCTTTAGTCCACTCCCCTCTGACAACAATGACAGCTTTAGTCCACTCCCCTCTGACAACAATGACAGCTTTAGTCCACTCCCCTCTGACAACAATGACAGCTTTAGTCCACTCCCCTCTGACAACAATGACAGCTTTAGTCCACTCCCCTCTGACAACAATGACGGCTTTAGTCCACTCCCCTCTGACAACAATGACAGCTTTAGTCCACTCCCCTCTGACAACAATGACAGCTTTAGTCCACTCCCCTCTGACAACAATGACGGCTTTAGTCCACTCCCCTCTGACAACAATGACAGCTTTAGTCCACTCCCCTCTGACAACAATGACAGCTTTAGTCCACTCCCCTCTGACAACAATGACGGCTTTAGTCCACTCCCCTCTGACAACAATGACAGCTTTAGTCCACTCCCTTCTGACAACAATGACAGCTTTAGTCCACTCCCCTCTGACAACAATGACAGCTTTAGTCCACTCCCCTATGACAACAATGACAACAGTTACAGCTTTAGTCCACCCCTTCTAACAACAGTAACGGCGGCAGTCCCCCCCACCCCTACCCTCACCCTCATTTCCCGCACACTACCAACATCCTTTTAAAACCTGTTGAAAGTTAAGGGGAAATTAAGTCTTGTGTTGGAAAGAAGTTGAGAGATGTGAGAGGAAGGAGAAGGGGGAGGGGGGGAAGGGGGGAAAGGGGGAAGGGAGGATGGGGAGGGGGGAAGGAGGGAGGAGGGAAGGGAGAAGGGGGAGGGGGGGAGAGGAAGGAGCCATTGTAGACAATGAGAAGAAAAAAAAGGAAAAAAATAGAAGGAGAAGGAGAAAGGGGAAGAGAAGGAAAAGAAAGAAAAAGAAAAAAAAAGAAAAATAGAGGAAGCACGAGAAGAGGACGAGAAGAAAAATAGAAATAAAATGTAAAAGGAGAATTAGATTAGAAGGAAAAAGAAAAGAAATACACAAGTAGATGAACTAGAGACACAGTCAGTCAATCAGTCAGCCAAGCAATCAATCAATCAACTAATCAATTAATCAGTCAGTCAGTGAGTCAGTCAATCAGTCAATCAGTCAGTCAATCAGTCAGTCAGTCAGTCAGTGAGTCAGTCAATCAGTCAGTGAGTCAATCAGTCAGTCAGTGAGTCAGTCAATCAGTGAGTCAGTCAGTCAGTCAATCAGTCAGTCAGCCAGCCAGTCAGTCAGTCAGCCAGTCAGTCAGTCAGCCAGTCAGTCAAATAGGAAGACAAATAGACAGACAATCACACAAACAGACTGATAGATAAGCAGCCTTGCAACATGCAATCAGTCGCTCCCGAATATGTTGCTCCATTTTATTCCGTTGCTAAACGTTGCAAATCGAACAACATGCACCATTTTCCTTCGCACATCGGTTCACAAGTAACCAAATCCTAAAAAAACCGATACATTTCACTCATTGTTTATAGCACGTGCCGAGAAAGAGTTAAAAAGAAAAGAGATGAAAAGAAAAAAAAATAAATCATCGATTGATTTTTTTTTCTCTTTTGATCGTAAGATTTCAGAAAGAATCGTACAGGAATCGACCACTGTTTCCGGTTCAATA
>BOPN01002437.1:17500-22500 GCA_017312705.2 Penaeus japonicus
TGAAATATCTCTACGTAAGACATTCAAGCGTAATCGATGAAAATGAGGTAAACACGTATATGCGATTTTAACATAATTTATTACGTGATTTAGGAACGAAAGAGTGGTCACGTGACCTAGTCGCGCGGAGGAATATCAAGTAAAGTAGTTCCCGCGGGCTGATTTTCCATCGTAAACAACAATAAGAGAAGAACGGCATACACGTTTATGACCATTCTCTATTGACGATCCTTATTATTACTGTTGTGACCTACAGCGAATAAATTGAAAGCAAGGGAGATTTATCGGCGAAAATGAGACGTTGATTTTCAAAACGACGCGGTACTTCCAACGCGGAGGATTAACGGTCGTATTTGAATCCAGGCCGTTGCGTGGTTTATTTATTGCGCTTCGGCCTTGCGCTCGTGTCTTCGGAGATTATTTACCCTTGATGGATATCCCGTCTCGGTGAGGGGGGGGAGAGGTGGGGAGAGGCAGGGGGAGGGAGAAGGAGTAGGAGGGATATAAAAAAGGAGAGGGAATGGGGGGAGGAAGTGAGAGGCAAGGGTTGGAAAAGGGGAAGAGAGGAGAGAGAGAGAGAGGGAGGGGAAGAGAGAGAGGAAAAGGTAGGTGAAGAGAAAGTTAAGGGGGGGGGGGGAGAAGAAAGGGAAGGAGAGTAGCAGGATGAATGAAGGTGAGAAAGAGGGAGAGAGAAAATGGAAGGAAGAGAGAGAGGGAAGGAGGGAGGGAGGGGAAGACGGAGAAAGGGAGAGGGAAAGGATGTTGAAGAGGAGACGTAGTGGAGGGAGAGACGCAAAGGCAGACACAGACACAGAGCCAGACAAACATAGAAGGCAAAATACGGTAGAATGAGAAAAAAATAGAGTAACAAAAGATAAGAATATAAAAAAACAGTAAATAAAATATGCAAAAAATCAAGAAAACCCACAGACACGAGACTTCCTTCGCCTCACACACCCACCCACAGACAACACACTCACACTCAAACACACGCCCTCACACACCCATCCAGCATGAGGAAGTTCGGTGAAAAGGAGGAAGTATTTCCATGAGGAAAGATTAGGCACAGAAAACGCGTCTTCCTCCTCTCCCCCCCCCCCCTAAAAAGAAAAAAGAAAAAAGGAGACAATGAAACTATTGTCTCGAAGTCGATACGGTGAGACATTCACGAACCGCTCAAGTGAAACTGGTTCGAGATGGTTCGAGAGGTTTTTTAGCATTGGGTAAATGAATGAGACTGGTTCGGAGCGGTTCGGTGGGTGGGGTTGGAGTGGAAGGGTTGGATGGATGGGGGGAGGGGGGGGGGAGAGATAGTGGGTCTGGTGGGGGGAGGGGGAGGAGATAGTGGGTTTGGTGGGGTTGAGGTGGGTTTGCGAAGTACGATGTTTTATAAGCGCCTAAAGCTTGTGTATGTATGCAAGGGGACAGATACAGAGAATAGAGAAGAAAACTAAATGACAGACATAACAATTAAACAATATAAAGAAACTTCATAAATATAATAAAATCAAAACATAAAAAATACAATAGAAAAAAAAAACAATAGACCTTATAAAAACACATAAAGACAAAAACAAGAAACCCTATACAGAAACAGTCAAAATATAAAACAAATATAATCATATAAGCATTAAAAAAAGAAGCACAAAAAATGTATATAGATGAAAATTGCCTAAACTAAAAAACGACTCTGACCGCCATTTCGTGGTCGTCTCAAAGCCGCAAGTCCCACCATCGACAGCATAATGCGAGTTTTATTTGTACGTTGTACGACCTATTACAAGCGTCGAGGGGTCGTGCATGTCGCCGCCAGTGCATGACGTGTGTGCATGCGTGACCGTGCATGTGTGGACTGTTTAAATTTGTATTTGTTAGAGTCTGCTTTTTTTTTCTTTTCTTTTTTCGTCTTTTTGGTGTTGTTCGGTTTTTATTGTTTTGTTTTCTTTATTCTTTTCTTTTTCTCTTTCTTCCATTTGTCTTTTTTTTCTCTTTTCTCTTTCTCTTTATTCTTCTGCTTTGCTATCCTATCCCTTTCTTTACCTCTAGATTTTTAAGTATTAAAATAGATGTATATTAATGTCAAATACACATATCTATCTATCCATCTATTTATTTATCTATCTACATGTACGTAGGCGTGTGTGTGTGTGTGTGTGTGTGTGTGTGTGTGTGTGTGTGTGTATGAGTGTGCGCGCGTGTGCGTATGTGTGTATGTATGCATGAATAATCGTTGCAACAGAGACGTCAGGACTCTGAGAGATCGCATTCGGTGCTCGCTGAGCCGTGCAATCTGTGCAACGCTTAATTAAGATCCGAAAGTCTCCTTGGAAAGCACTTGTCCTATGCAATGATTGATGAAGTTGCAAGGAATTGTATTTCCCTTATTATGGGGGGAGGGGGTTGGTAGGTAGGATGGGTGGGTGGGAGGGAGGGTGGGAGAGAGAGGGGTAGGTAGGTAGGTAGGTTGGGTAGGAGAGGGGGTAGGTAGGTAGGTTGGGTTGGAGGGGGGGGTTGAGGTGGTGGATGATGGGGGTAGGTATAGTGGGGGTGGGGGGGAGGGGGAGGTGATGGTGAAGGAATTTGGATTTACATTCGTGATGGGGTGTGGGGGTGGGGATGGGGAGAAGGGATTAGATTGATAAGAGGGGGTGAAGGGGGCAGAATTTTGTGTTTGGATATGTATTTTTTTTTTGTGGGGGGGGGGGAGCGGGGGGCGGAGGAGGAGGGAAGAGACTAAGTGGTTTCCTTTTATATTATTTTTCTCTCTCTCTCTCTCTCTCTCTCTCTCTCTCTCTCTCTCTCTCTCTCTCTCTCTCTCTCTCTCTCTCTCTCTCTCTCTCTCTTACTCTCTCTCTCTCTCTCTCTCTCTCTCTCTCTCTCTCTCTCTCTCTCTCTCTCTCTCTCTCTCTCTCTCTCTCTCACTTACTCTCTCTCTCTCTCTCTCTCTCTCTCTCTCTCTCTCTCTCTCTCTCTCTCTCTCTCTCTCTCTCTCTCTCTCTCTCTCTCTCTCTCTCTCTCTCTCTCTCTCTCTCTCTCTCTCTCTCTCTCTCTCTCTCTCTCTCTCTCTCTCTCTCTCTCTCTCTCTCTCTCTCTCTCTCTCTCTCTCTCTCTCTCTCTCTCTCTCTCTCACTTACTTCTCTCTCTCTCTCTCTCTCTCTCTCTCTCTCTCTCTCTCTCTCTCTCTCTCTCTCTCTCTCACTACTCTCTCTCTCTCTCTCTCTCTCTCTCTCTCTCTCTCTCTCTCTCTCTCTCTCTCTCTCTCTCTCTCACTTACTCTCTCTCTCTCTCTCTCTCTCTCTCTCTCTCTCTCTCTCTCTCTCTCTCTCTCTCTCTCTCTCTCTCTCTCTCTCTCTCTCTCTCTCACTTACTCTCTTCTTCTTTTTTCTTCTTTTTTCTCTTTCTTCCCTTTTCCCTTTCTTTTCTTCTTTCCTTTTTCTTTCCCTTATCTCTCCCTTCCTCCTTTCTCTCTCTCTCTCTCTCTCTGTCTCTCTCTCTCTCTTTCTCTCTCTCTCTCTCTCTCTCTCTCTCTCTCTCTCTCTCTCTCTCTCTCTCTCTCTCTCTCTCTCTCTCTCTCTCTCTCTCTCTCTCTCTCTCTCTCTCTCTCTCTCTCACTTACTCTCTCCTTCCTTTTTTCTTCTTTTTTCTCTTTCTTCCATTTTCCCTTTCTTTTCTTCTTTCCTTTTCTTTCCCTTATCCTCTCCCTTCCTCCTTTCTCTCTCTCTCTCTCTCTCTCTCTCTCTCTCTCTCTCTCTCTCTCTCTCTCTCTCTCTCTCTCTCTCTCTCTCTCTCTCTCTCTCTCTCTCTCTCTCTCAAGAATCGAAAGAATATGAAAAAGAACCAAAGGAATATGGAAAACCTCAGAATAAAATGGAAATGTACGAAAATTGTGAATAATGATAATCATAATAGTAATACTGATAAAGACAAAAAGACAGAACAGTAAAAAAAAAAAAAAAAAAAAGATTGCATGAAAAATGGGAAATAGCATAAAAAGTAAAAAAAAAAAAAAAAAAAAAAAATGACGTGAAAGTTAGAGAAAAAAATATTGAAATGATATGAAAACGTTATTAAAGAAAAAAAGGAGAGTAGGCAACTCAATTGTTGCCATAACAATATCACTGTTTTTTGTACTCGTAAGGATTCCTTTTTACAAAATGAATTGTATTTAATTTTATTTATGAACGGGTTGGGTGGGGGGATGAGGGGGGTTAAAGCCAATTAGTCATTTAATGTGAGGATAATAGGACATATATTTTAATGTGAGAATGATAGATTACGGGTTATGGTGCTGGTGGTGATAGTGAGGTTTAAAGTGATGGTGGTATAGTTAATGATAGGAGTGAGTATGGTGCTTGAGGTGATAGTGAGGTTTAAAGTGATGATGGTATAGTTAGTGATGGAAGTGAGTATGGTGAGGGTGGGTATAGTGCTGGTGGTGATAGTGAGGTTTAAAGTGATGGTGGTATAGTTAATGATGGGAGTGAGTATGGTGCTTGAGGTGATAGTGAGGTTTAAAGTGATGGTGGTATAATTGGCGATGGAAGTGAGTATGGTGAGGGTGGGTATGGTGCTGGTGGTGAAAGTGAGGTTTAAAGTTATGATGGTATAGTTGGTGATGGTAGTGAGTATGGTGCCAGTGATAGTGAATAAGGGAAGGGTATGGTGCTGGTGATAGTGCTAAGGATGGATATGAAGCCAATGGTGATAAAGACGAGGTTGGGTATGGTGTTGATGATAATGATGAGAGTGAGTATAGTACTGGAGAAAATAATAGCAGTGGTTATGGTGATGCTGATCAGGAGGGCTATAGTGCTTGTGGTTGTGATGACAAAGATTATGGTGGAAATATGATGAGTATAATGAGGAATATGATGGCAATAGTGATGACAAGGAAAAGTAAAAGCATAATAGTGATGAAAAACAAATAATTATAACGAATATGATGGTGACAGTGACAAAACATAATGGATATGATGATGACAAAGAGTGATGATGACCAT
>BOPN01002437.1:27500-32500 GCA_017312705.2 Penaeus japonicus
GGGGGGGGAGGTCCTTGCGCGTGTCATCTCTAGCGGAATGATGACTGGCTGCAAGTTGGAGCCGAGTCTTGCTTCGTCTTGGCAAGCTGGCGCAAGCAGAGTAAACTTTTGGCTTTGCGCTTGTAGGCGTTCTCTGTCTGTCTGTCTCTTGTTCTCTGTCTTTCTCTCCTTTCTCTCCCTATCCCTCACTTTCTCCTTTACTTTTCACTCTCAGAATGTTTATTTTTACTTATTACCCCCCCCCCCCTCTCTCTCTCTCTCTCTCTCTCTCTCTCTCTCTCTCTCTCTCATATATATATATATATATATATATATATATATATATATATATATATATATATATATATATATATATATATATATATATATATATATATGTATATATATATTCCATTCCCTCTCCCTCCCTCGCTCTTCCTCCCTCTCTCCCTCCCTCCCTCCCTCTCAGCTTCATCCTTTTTTTTATCTGCCTTTCCCTCTCTACCTCACCCTCCCCTGTAATCTCCCTCTGTTTTATCTCCCAATCTCTCTTCGCCTTCTTCGTGTCCCTCCTTCAAGACGTAGTGTCCCGCTTGTATCAATTTTCGAAGCAGTTGGGGAGAGTTTGTCAAGGTCTTGGGGATTATATGACGCTCGTGATGTATGTCCCGCACCGCACCTTGCTGCTCTGCCTTATATAGTCGGGTGGGTGGGGTGGGGAGGTTGTCATAAGATATATTTTTGTATTTTTTTTTTTTTGCACAGGTGTTTTTTTGTGTGTGTAGGTATTGGTCTTTTGGTTTTGTATATAGTGTCTTTTCTCTCTGTCTTTCTCTCTCTCTCTCTCTCTCTCTCTCTCTCCCTCTCCCTCTCCCTCTCCCTCTCCCTCCCTCTCTTTCCCTCTCTCATACACGCTCTTTCAGAAAATCTGTATAAGGTACGGAAACCAACAATAAAAATCATGTCTCAAATATACAAACATGTTCAAAATAACCCAGAGTGACCCACAATAAGCCTTATAGAAGGGGACTATAAGAGCGACTATCCCATAGCCCACGGATTCGCACAGCACCCAGTAGTGACAGACTATTTTGATGTCGACAGCGGCCACTATTGTGTCTCTTCCAAGGTGAGACATCTCCATATCTAACCGAGTGCCATTGATAAGCCAAATTTGGTTCCCGACGGTCTCAGTGGCTTAGCTGGATGTCTAACTCTTCGTACCTGTCCAGGCGATTTTTTATTTGATTTTTTTTTTTTCGTATGGGGGTGGGGTAGGGGTGGGGGTGGAGGGGGCGCTCAGGTTTATCGCCGAGTGTCTGAATGGTAGCTGGTGGTTGTAAAGTGTATGAGCTGGTTGTTTTTACGTCGAGGGGCCGTGCGTGTGTGTCTATGTGTGTGTACGTGCACACACACACACACACACACACACACACACACACACACACACACACACACACACACACACACACACACACACACACACACACACACACACACACACACACACACACACACACACACACACACACACACACACACACACACACGGGATGTGGCGGGGGTGAGGGAGTGAGGGGGGGGGGGGGGGGTTATCTATACACCTGTTTTCTTAACCTTGAATTCTGATGGGCAAGAGATAACAGGACATAGGATGGAGGGAATGTAGAAGGGAGGGAGGGAGAGAGAGAAAAAAAAGGAAGGAGGGAGGGAGGGAAAAAAAGGAAGGAGTGAGGGAGGGAAAAAAGGAAGGAGGGAGGGAGGGAAAAAAAGGAAGGAGTGAGGGAGGGAAAAAAGGAAGGAGGGAGGGAGGGAAAAAAAGGAAGGAGAGGGGGAGGGAAAAAAGGAAGGAGGGAGGGAGGGAAAAAAAGGAAGTAGCAAGGGAAAGAAAGAGGGAGGGGGGATGAGAGGGAAAGACGAACGGAAGGAGGGAGGGAGGGAGGAAAGGACGAATGGAATAGAGAGATAAGAAAGGGGAGAGGAAGAGAAGAGACAAAAGCAGAAAGGAAGGTAGGAATGGAGGGAGGGAAGACTGGAAAGAGGAAAGGAAATAAGGAGGGTGGGAGGTAAGAAGAGAAGGGAGAATAAATGAAAGAAAAGTGGAATGGAAAGATGGAGGGAAAGAAGGAGAATGGGAGGAAAGGAAGAAGGGGAATGGGAGGAAAAGAAGAAGGGGAAAGGGAGAGAAGGAAGAGGGGGAATGGGAGGGAAAAGAGAAAGGTGGAAGGGAGGTAGGAAAGGAAAAAGGAAGGGGGTGAGAGAATAAAGGAAAGGAGAGAAGGAAGAAAAGGAATGAATATAGGAAAGGAGAGAAGGAAGGAAAAGAGAGAAGAAAGATTGAAGAGAAAGAAGAAAGAAAGGAAAAAGAGAAAGAAGGAAAAGAGAGGAGGAAGGGAAGGAGAGAAGAAAAAGAAAGAAGAGAAAGAAGGAAGAGATAGAAGAAAGGAAGATAGAAGGAAAGAAAGAAGAGAAAGAATGAAGAGAGAGAAGAAAGAAAGAAGCGAAAGAAGGAAGAGAGATAAGGAAAGAGGGAAGAGAGGGAATAAAGGAAGGGAAGAGGACAGAAGGAAGAGGCTTGTTTCCGATTACACGGTCGCCAAAAAACTTTCCCGAATCCTACGGAATCTAATATCAGAGTCCCGGGGGGGAGGAAAGGTCTGGGGGGGAGGAGGGGGGGTAGTAGAGGGAGGGAGGGAGGGTATGTTGAATTTAAGGTGGGGGGGAGGGATGGGGGTTAAGGAGAGAGGAGGAGGGAATTGGGGATATGTAGGGGAGGGGAGGGGGAAGGAGGGAGGGTAGGGGGAGGGAGAGAGACAGAGACAGAGCGAGAGAAAGAAAGAAAGAGAGAGATAGAGCGAGAGAGAGAGAAATACCACATTCCCTTGAAACTGTGCCCGTTATTATGGTTGTCATTAAAAGTATTACATCACCGGTTGAGAGTATATTTCTCTCCTCCCCGTATTTTTGTGTATATAATCTTCTTATCATATTTACAACGCATCTGCCAATTAGCTTTCGCTTTGACGACTATTACATCTTCTGGATTAGAGCTACAGCTGTTGCTATCTGATTTACTGGGTTAACGCTCTCTCTCTCTCTCTCTCTCTCTCTCTCTCTCTCTCTCTCTCTCTCTCTCTCTCTCTCTCTCTCTCTCTCTCTCTCTCTCTCTCTCTCTCTCTCTCTCTCTTTCTCTTTCTCTTTCTCTCTCTTTCTCTCTCGTTCTCTTTCTCTCCCTCCCCCTCCTCTCTCCCTCACTCCCTCCCCCCTCCGCCCTCCCTCCCTATCTGTGGTATCACTACCGAAATAGTTACCGCTCGTGTTGGTATCGGTAAACATGGGTAGTGCTACCAATTAGCTGCTGTTACACCTCGCTGTGATGCTGTTCTTGCTCTTGCTGTCACAATGGCTTTTGCTGTCGCCGGGGCTGTTGCTGTCAGTGAGGACCCTTGAGCGAAGTGTTGCTTGAGGCCGTTATCTTTTTTTTCTCTCTCTCTCTTCTAACTTTCTCATTATCTCCTCTTCCTCGTTCTTGTCTTTGTCCTTGTTGTCTCTTCTTCCTTCTCCTCCTCATCCTCGTCATTCTCCCTTTATTCCTTCTCCTCCTCTTTATCATCTTTCCTCCTCCTCCTCCTCCTCTTCCTCCTTATTATATCTTACTTTCATTCACGTATTCCTTTATTCTCTTTTCCTCCCTACTCTTCTCCTTCAACAATCCCAGTATCTTCCCATTCTTCGCCCTCCCCCTTCCCCCTCACCTTACATCCCCCCTCACATTCTACCCCCCCCCCCTCACTCGTTCCTTTAATAAGCTCAAAAGTCAGTACGAATTACCAAAAGATTCCAATGGCATTAAGAGATTTTGTTTTCGTTCTCTAAGGGGAAAAAAGGGGGGGGGGGAGAAAAAAGGGTAAAAAAGGGAAAAAAAGGAGTGAAAAAAATCTAATTATCGTAGGCTTATCCAAGGCCGAGATGCCATAAGGTCGAAAACCTCGTCTGGTGTGGCTAGGAAACTCGTGCGTCGGGTATTATAGGGTTAAGAGGGATAACTATGGAAAATGTTCATAACCAAAAGAGATAATTAGCAAGGGAGCGTATTAACATCAGGGATAATTAGCAGGGGGATAATTAACCAAAGCGAAAATTAACTAATTGGTTTTGTTGACATTTGGATAATCAACTTGTGGGTTATTAACAAAAGTGATTATCAACAAGCGATATATTAACATAGGAAATATCTAACTTACTAACAAAAAATTATCATTAAAAAAGTTATGAACAAGATACAATTAACAAAGTAAAACGGTTAGGATACGTTTGTTAATGTGCTCATTTGATAAAAGGGTTAAAGCACCAGAGATTGTTAAGAAAAAAAAACAAAAAAAAACGGAAGTATTAACACAAGAGGGAATTTACTGATGATTAACTAACACTTTGTTAACAAGGGGTTTAATTATCACGAAAGTTAATTAAGAAATGGGGTAATTAGCAAGATCAAATAATTAACATAAACCTGAGGTTAAGTTAGGCTATTAACGTTGACACGAAATGAGTGATTAACAAAAGGGTTATAAGGAGACTAAACAGCTGTTTGATTTGCCTTATGTTTGCTTGCTTGGTTTGGCTCGTGTTTGCTTGCTTGGTTTGGCTTGTGTTTGCTTGCTTGGTTTGGCTTGTGTTTGCTTGCTTGGTTTGGTGTGGCTTTTTTTTTTTTTTTTTGTTTTTTCATCGGTGGGGGGGGGGGGTCTTTATGTGTATGTGTGTCTGTGCGTGTGTGTGTGTGCGTGCGTGTGTGTGTGTGTGTGTGTGTGTGTGTGTGTGTGTGTGTGTGTGTGTGTGTGTGTGTGTGCGTGTGTGTGTGTGTGTGTGTATGTGTGTGTATGTATGTGGGGGGGGGGGGGGGTTCTTTATGTGTATGTGTGTCTGTGCGTGTGTGTGTGTGTGTATATGTATGTATGTATGCATATATAAACATATGCATTAGCATTTTCACACGAGCGCTGTTACTTACCAGCATATATTGC
>BOPN01002437.1:42500-47500 GCA_017312705.2 Penaeus japonicus
AGAGAAGAGAAGAGAAGAGAAGGGAAGGGAAGGGAAGGGAACACACACACACACACACACACACACACACATATCCATTTAGGACAAGGCCTACAAACGGGAGACCAACCAACGTCGAATAACCGCGTGAGAAGAGAGAACAACAAGGAAGTGTTGCATAAGTGCAAAGAGCGGAAGGCAGTTCACAGAGAATAGAGAAAAGAACGTGACGAAGGAACGGGAGGAATGGGGGAAAATGAATAAAAAGGGGGGAAATATAAGAAGAATGGAAATGGAATATAAAGAAAAAAAAAGTGAAAAGAAAAGAAAGTAGGAAAGGTGAAAGAATAAAAAAAGAGAATTATAAACATATATATATATATATATATATATATATATATATATATATATATATATATATATATATATATATATATGAAAAAGAAAAGAAAAAAAGAAAAAAGGGAGAATAAAAGGAAGCACGAAAAGGAATTGGTGAAACAAGGGTAGAGGGGAAGCGAAGGAGGAAGGGGAGAGAAGGTGAAAATTGCGAAAGGGAACGAAAATAAAGGCAGCTGAGAGGTAGAAGGTGAGAGAGAGAGAGAGAGAGAGAGAGAAAGAGAGACAGACAGACAGACAGACAGACAGACAGACAGACAGACAGACAGACAGACAGACAGACAGACAGACAGACAGATAGACAGACAGACAGATAGACATAGAGCGAAAGAGAAATCGAAAAAGAAATTAGAAGATGATACAAGAAATGAAAGAACTATATTTAGAGAGAAGACGAAAAAGAAAACAAAATAAAGAGAGAAGAGAAAAACAAGAAGAATGAAAAGAAAACAGAGAGAATAAATAGAGAGAGAAGAGAAAAGAACAAGAAGAAAGAAAAAGAAAACAGAGAGAATAAATAGAGAGAGAGAGAGACAGAGAAAGACAAAGAACCAAAAGTGCAGGAGTCAAAACAATTAAGTCTCCGCTGGCAGTGTTTTTGAAAACGAGATTTCACTCAATATTGCCTCTGTTCTCGTTAGAATTTTTTTTTTTTCATTCATCGTTGAATAATTGAGTGTTCTATTTTTTTTATTTATCTGTTTGTTTATTTGTATTGTTTTATTTGTGTGTCTTTTATGTTCGTTCTTTTCATTTCGGCTGTCTAGCATCCTGTCTTTATGTATGTATGTATGTATGTATGTAATTATCTATTCATCTATCTGTCTATCTATCTATCTATTTATCTATATATTTATTTGTTTATTCATATGTATCTCACACACACACACACACACACACACACACACACACACACACACACACACACACACACACACACACACACACACACACACTCACACGCACAATCCCACACCATATTATCATAAAATAAGTATACATAAAGTATATAAGTATTAAGTATGTATCAAGATATTACTTCGTCTGGCGTTTCTTTTAGTCCGTGTTGCATTACTTATAAAGTAAAAGTGTTGCATTACTTATAAAGCCAAAGTGTTGCATTACTTATAAAGTAAAAGTGTTGCATTACTTATAAAGCCAAAGTGTTGCATTACTTATAAAGTAAAAGTGTTGCATTACTTATAAAGCAAAAGTGTTGCATTACTTATAAAGCCAAAGTGTTACATTACTTATAAAGCCAAAGTGTTGCATTACTTATAAAGCCAAAGTGTTGCATTACTTATAAAGCAAAAGTGTTGCATTACTTATAAAGCAAAAGTATCGCATTACTTATAAAGTTAGCTTCTTCCTAAGAGAGAAACTGGACTGAAAAAGGTATAGGATATATTTCTGGTTCGTGTGTTGTGGATTAGGGTGTAGTACCCATTAGTATAGTTGAGTATACTCTGGTATATAGTACAGTATTTGAGTCTTCCTCCCTCTTCCTATTCCTCTTCGTCTTCTTCCTCTTCCTCTTCGTCTTCTTCCTCTTCGTCTTCTTCCTCTTCTTCTTCGTCTTCTTCCTCTTCCTCCCCCCCCCCTCATCCTCTTCCTATTCCTCTTCTTACTCTTCTCTCTTTGTATTTTCCTTCTCTTCTACCTCTTCTTTCTTTTTCTACTACTTATATCCTCCTTCCGCCCTTCTTTCTCCCTATTCCTCCTTCTCCCCCTCCTCCTCATCCCTCACTCCGCTTCCCTCCCTCTCCATCCCTCCATCCACCACCCTCCTTCCTCCTTCCTCCTCGTCCTTGACCTCTTCCTCCTCCTCCTCCTCCTCCTCCTCCTCTTTCCCCTCTCTCCCCATCCCCCTTCCACCTCCCTCCCCATCCCCCCCATACCTCTACCTCTGCCTCTACCTCCTTCTTCCCTCCCCCCCTCCACCTCCTCCCTCCTTCCTTCCTTCCTCCACCTCCAGCTCCTCCCATCCCCCTTCCACCTCCCTCCCCATCCCCCCCATACCTCTACCTCTGCCTCTACCTCCCTCTCCATCCCCCCCATACTTCTACCTCTGCCTCTACCTCCAGCTCCTCCCTCCCCCCTCCACCTCCAGCTCCACCCTCCCCACTCCCCCGCCCCTCCACCTCCCCGCCCCACCACCCCTCCCCGCTCTCCCCACTCCCCTCCCCCCCCCCCCCCCCGCCCCCCAAGCTCCCCACCAGCTGTCTACTTTAGCTTCCCCATAGTCCAGCGTAGCGATATCTTCTATTGATTAGCAACGAGGAATTCCAACGTTACTGTGCAATGGAGGTTGGAGGCTTAGCTGGGGCTGGTAATGTTGAATGTTGTGGTGCGGTCCCTGTGTGTGTGTTTTTTTTTTTTTTTTTTTTTTTTTTTCTCTCTCTCTTTCTCTTTCTTTCTTTTGATCTCTCTCTTTCTTTCGATCTCTTTCTCTTTCTCTCTCTCTCTCTCTCTCTCTCTCTCTCTCTCTCTCTCTCTCTCTCTCTCTCTCTCTCTCTCTCTCTCTCTCTCTCTCTCTCTCTCTCTCTCTCTTTCTTTTCTCACACACACTCTCTCTCTCTCGATCTCTCTCTCTCCTCTTTTTTTTTTCCTTTCTCTCTCTGACTCTCTCTCTCTCTCTCTCTCTCTCTCTCTCTCTCTCTCTCTCTCTCTCTCTCTCTCTCTCTCTCTCTCTCTCTCTCTCTCTCTCTCTCTCTCTCACACACACACACACATACACACATACAGAGAGAGAGAGAGAGCGAGAGAGCGAGAGCGAGAATAAGCAACAGTTAATCCGGTTGTTAACTGAACAGGTTGCTAACAGGTTGTCGGTAGTTAACTGAACCAGAAGCCTACCCCCCCACCCCCCCTCCCCCGCCCCACCCCTTCCTGTTGAAATTCGCGGAGGTCTGAGGGCGCCGGGGGAGGGGGGGGGAAGGCTGGAGTAAGGTTGAGTATTTTTCTCTTTTCTCTGTTAACAGAAAAGTGGATACTGTTACTTTGTAGATTTCTCTTGTTTTTTGTAATATGTTGACGTTGGGAGGTTGTTTGTTTGTTTGACTTGTTTTTGTTTTAATGCTGTTCATCATGTTTTCTTGTTTTTTTTATTATTATTACCATCTTTGTTACTGTTGCTATTTTTTTATTATTATAATAATAATGATTATAGTAATGATGGTGATAATAATCATCGTCATAATCATTATCATCATCACCATCATCATCATTATCATCACCATCATCATCATTATCATTATCATCATCACCATCATCGGTATCTTCATCATCATATCATCATTAATGTTATTTCCGTTATTATCATTATTTTTATAACAACCATTATTATTACTATCATTATTATCATGAACCTTCTTATTACTATCATTATTACTACTACAACTTCTATCCTTACCGCTATTACTCATCACAGCATCATAACCATCATCATTATACTCCTCATTATTCATTGTCATCACCCTCGTCATAATCACCTCTAAAGCGTTCTAGTCTATCGTAAATAACATAACAAAATCTCTACCTTATGTGAAGTAGCGTCCTGCATAACGTATTCGTTGTAATTCGTAACAGCGATAGTGACAACAACTAATTTGCATAATAGTGGTGTTCATTGACAACGCGGTTGATGTAAATTGCAAGTAAAGTCCCTATTTAATGGGATTGATGGATAGATCGTGCAATTAGTGTTGCAGGAAGGGCAGGTGTATATATTTACGTATATGTAGAGACTCGTTCGATTAATGAGATATCAAAGTGAAGGTTGTTAATAAGGTTGATAGTCCTGGTTAGGATTGATGATGATAATGATGTGGAGATGTTTATGATGATGGCCGGGAGTGTTTATTGATTTGATGAGAAAATTATGATGATCTTGGTGATGTTGATGATGTTTTGATGGTGGTTGTAAGTGATGTGTGTGTTTTTTTTGTTTGTTTGTTTTATATATATATATATATATATATATATATATATATATATATATATATATATATATATATATATATATAAATGCTCGTGCTGATATAGTTTTTTTTTTTTCTTTTTTTTTTTCTTCTTTTTTTTAGTATTGTTATTAATCGTTAAATGTTGAATTGAAGAACGAGGCTCTTTTGCTTGCTTTTTTTGTTCCTTTTCTCTCTCCCTTTATCTCTGTTTCTCTTGTCTCTCTCTCTCTCTCTCTCTCTCTCTCTCTCTCTCTCTCTATCTATCTATCTATCTATCTATCTATCTCTATTTCTCTATCTATATGTATATATATATATATATATATATATATATATATATATATATATATATATATATATATATATATATATATATACAATACTTATGTATGTGTGTGTGTATGTGCGTGTGCATATGCCTATGCGTGCTTATGTGTACGTATTAGCTTAAGCCCATCTCCTCCCCCCACCCACCCACCCACCCTTGGACTCAGAGCCCCGGGCAAGCAAGGTGCGCCCAGCAGTTGGCACCTCTTGCGCGAGATGCCAACCACAAACCGGAAGGAAGTCCCGTCGCGGCCAGCTTGGAAATTCGTCCAGCGAGCGAAATAAACTCGGGACTTTCCTGCCGCCGCCCGTCTTGGAGACATGCCCGAGGAA
>BOPN01002437.1:65000-70000 GCA_017312705.2 Penaeus japonicus
CACAAACACACACACACACACACAACACACACAAAACACAAACACAACATACACACACACCCTCCCTTAAGACATCGAGATTCAGATAGACTGAGATAAAAGATAAAAAAAAGGAATTTGATCTTGTTAATTAGAGAAAGAATCTTGGGGTAGCACAGTCTAATTAGGTCCCCCCGAAGACATCCGTGGGTTGAGGAAGAAGAGAGGAAGACAGAAGAAAAGGTATTACAGCATCCGAAAAGGAGACGAAGAAAATTGTTTGTGTTATTAGAACGAGTGACGTATATTCTCTGCCAGAAAGGGAGGTATGGTTCGTGGTATCAGAAGAGGTATAGATGTGGTATATAGTGGTATGGTTTGTGGTATCAGAATAGAGGTTTATTATGTAAGGTAAGGGTGGTATGGTTCGTGGTATCAGAAGAGGTATAGATGTGGTATATAGTAGTATGGTTCGTGGTATTATAATAGGTATAGATGGTTTATTATGTAAGTTAAGGGAGGTATGGTTCGTGGTATCAGAAAAGGTATAGGTGGTTTATTATGTAAGGTAAGGGTGGTATGGTTTTTGGTATCGGAAGAGGTATAGATGGTTTGTTATGAATACGAATAAATAGTATATTATATCAGAAAAGGGAGAATTAATTTCTGGTATCAGAATAGGAATAAATTTATTAAATAATGAAAGGGAGAATTAGTTTGTGGTATCAGAATAGGATAAATGTGGATTTGGTAATATCAAAGTAAGTGACATAGGAAAAGGACTGAAAAGAATATATATTAGAATGGGAATTAATATGATATGACGTTACAGCTAGAAGGATGAGCCTCAGATTTAAACTGCATTGTAAAAAAAATAAAGCTCTCTTTACTGTCTTCTCTAAATTCAATTCACTTTGTATTCTTTAATCGGGATCAGTCAACATCAATCTATTCTATGACTAACAAGAACTTAAGACAGGAAGCAGTGACAGGAGACATGTGTTCCTGTGAGAGAAGGTCTGGCGCGGAGAGCTGACTGGATCTCTTCAAGACGTCGATAGCTTTTCTGATTAGCTTATCTTGGTGACGTCACAAGCTCGCTCCTGGCTTTATTCTGACCACTTACGCGCGGACACATGTGGATAGATGTATGTGTATGTACAGAACATATATACATATATGCATATATGGATATATGCATATGTGCATATATATATATACATATGTATATATATATATATATATATATATATATATATATATATATATATATATATATATACATATATATATATATACATACACACACACTTACATACGGAGAGAGAGAGAGAGAGAGAAAGAGAGAGAGAGAGAGAGAGAGAGAGAGAAAGATATAGAGAAAGAAATAGAAATAGAAAAAGAAAGAAATAGAAAAAGAAAGAAAGAAAGAAAAAGAACAACCCCGTACAACATAAACAAATATTTCCCCTCGCCTCTGGGTGGGTCAAGATCTTTGGCATCCAGTAAGCGTCTTTGTGTTTCTTCTTGTGTGTGGATAATAATTGTGGTTTTGAGGGGATTGCGCTTATCTATGTGCGTTTGTCATTGCCTGTATATATTGGAGGTTTAAAGATAATGATAAAAAGATATTAATCGTTTCACTAACTGATCTTAGTGTCCCTTCCTCCACCTTTCCTCTTTATCACCCCTTTCTTCCTTCTCCCATCTCCTACTGCTCCTACTCTTCCTACCTCCTTCTCCCTTCGCCCTTCTCCCTCTTCCCCTATCCTTCTTCCCACCTCCCTCTATCCCTTTTTCCACCCCCCCCCTCTCTCCCTCCTTCCTTCTCCTCCTCCACCCCCTACCACCACCACCCCCTACCACCACCACCACCCTCCTCCTCCACCCCTTACTACCTTCTTCTCCCTCCTTCCCCCTCCCTATCTACCCCATACCACCACCCCCTCCTCCTCCCCCTCTCCCTTTCCTTCCACCTCCCCATTTACCCCAAACCACCTCCTTCCCCTCCTCTTCCACCCCCTATCCCTCCCCCTCTACCCCCTACCACCACCCCCCTCTGATATATCAAGCTGCAATAGTTGATAAAGCTTTCTGCGCGTGTATCCTGTCAGCTTGAGATTCTTATCTCCTCATTGGAAGCTTAGTTAGTTGTTTTTCTTCTCTCTTTCTCTCTCTCTAATTCGCTCTCTGTCTCTGTCTTTCTCTTTCTCTCTCTTTTATTCTCTCCTCCCTTCCTTCCCGCCCCCTCTTTCTCTCCTCACCTCCTCCCCCTCCCCCTCTCCTCCCTCCCCCTCCCCCTCCCCCTTCCTCTCCCACTCCCACTCACCCTCTCCTTTCCCCCTCCTCCGTCCCTCCCCCCCCTCCCCCTTCCTCTCCCCCCACCCCCCTCAGCGCAACACAGCAGAGCAATGCCACTTTTATTACATTTACAAAAAAAGTCAAGTTATTAGACCAGCCAGCAGTCGTGTCGAGACATCCCTCCATCTCACGTCTTTAGTGCCAGGGTTGCAGGTGCCACCTTCAGGAGGCGGCAGAAGTACGTATGGCACTGATATGACAGGTGTTTTGGGTGGAGGCTAATCACTCGTGGCACTGGCACTGTTTGCTGGTTACGCTGGTTGGCATTGTTTGCTGGTTGGTTACGCTGGTTGGCACTGTTATGATAGCGTTGTTGGTTGTTGGTGGCACTGTTGAATGCTTGGGAGCACTTCTAACTGTTGGTGGCACTGTTGAATGCTTGGGGGCACTTCTGACTGTTGGTGGCACTGTTAAAAAAGGCTATTAGCACGGTTGACTGCTGCTGTCTCGTGGTCATGTTTTTTACCAGAGAATAAGTTGACAGATAAGGTATATTGACGTGTATATATATAATTATTATTGTTATTATTATTATCGTCAGCATTATTATTACTATTATCATTATTATCATTATTATTATCATCATAATTATTACTATCATTATTATTATCATCATTATTATTATTACAAATAGTAACAGTAATAATAGTAGTAGAAGTAGTAGTAATAGTAGCAGTAATAGTAGTAGTAGTAGTAGCATTAGTAGAAGCAGTAATAGTAATAGTAGTAGTAGCAGTAGGTAGTGCAAGCGGCACCAACAATAGCCTTTTTATCTATTTATCTATTATTTCATACCGAGACGTAAGATAGAATTATAGCTGTTGATGTTGTTGTCAGCGAGGTTTGTGTGTGTGTGACGCTAATGCTCTGAGGAGTGATGGGCTGAACTCGAGCTCAAGGTTCAAATGGGGGTTCGAGGTTCTCTCTCTCTCTCTCTCTCTCTCTCTCTCTCTCTCTCTCTCTCTCTCTCTCTCTCTCTGGTTTGCGTTATCTCTATTTCTTGTTCGTTTGGTCTTTGTTTCTAATTTGATTGATTGATTGGTTGATCTGTCTGTCTGTCTGTCTGTTAGTCTGTCCGTCCGTCCGTTAACCCACCCATCCACCCATCTATCTATTTATCCTCTCTTTCTCTCTCTCTCTCTCTCTCTCTCTCTCTCTCTCTCTCTCTCTCTCTCTCTCTCTCTCTCTCTCTCTCTCTCCCCCTCTCTCTCTTTCTCTCCCTCTCTCTCTCTCTCCCTCTCTCTCTCTCTCTCTCTCTCTCTCCCTCTCTCTCTCTCTCTCTCTCTCTCTCTCTCTCTCTCTCTCTCTCTCTCTCTCTCTCTCTCTCTCTCTCTCTCCCTCTCTCTCTCTCTCTCTCTCTCTCTCTCTCTCTCTCTCTCTCTCTCTCTCTCTCTCTCTCTCTCTCTCTCTCTCTCTCTCTCCCTCTCCCTCTCCCTCTCTCTCCTTTTTGTTTTAGTCTTGCCTTTAATCTTCATTTTCTCTCTCCTACCCCACGCTTTTTACTTTTCCTTCTCGTTCCTTCTTTCTTCTTCTTCTCCTTCTCCCTTTTCTTCCCCTTTCATCTCCCCTTCACTTTCCTCTCCTCTCCTTTCTCGTGTCCCTTTTATCTTCCCTTCGCCTCTCCCAGTTTTATCCTCGTGCCGAGCTCTCTCCCCGATTCGCTTGGCTTGGGCTTTCGCTCTGCGTAATGTGTGTCTCTCTGTCTGTCTGTCTGTCTGTCTGTCTGTGAGTGTGTGTCTAGCTGTCTTTTTCTCTTTATATCTTTTTGATTTATATTTCTTTCGCTACCGGTGTCTTTCTTTTTCTTTGTCTCTGTCTCTGTCTCTGTCTCTCTGCCACTGTCTATGTCTCTGTCTCTCTGTCACTGTCTATGTCTCTGTCTCTCTGTCACTGTCTCTGTCTCTGTCTCTGTCTCTCTCTCTCTCTCTCTCTATCCCTTTCCCACTCCCTATCCCTCTCCATCCCTCTCACCCTCCCTCCCCCTCTTCTTCCGTTTCTCCTTCCCAGTCTCCTTCTCTTCTGCTAATAACTTTTCAAGACAAACACTCATGCTATCTCCTTTTTTTCTTCTTTTTTTCTTTCGCCCTTTTCTTGATAATTTAACTTTTGTTTTTATTCTTCTTTTTTAAGATCTTTCTCTTTTCTTTCCTTCATCGCTTTTTGTTCGTCTGTAGTTCTTCCTCTTCCACTTCCCTAATTCCATATATTCTCTCGTTTTTATTCATCATTATTTATTGCCACTTTTACGTTTATTTGACCATTATAATGACTTGTTTGCCATTATCATAATTATTTTTTTTCTCTCTCTACTCTCTTTTCTTCCATCTGTTTCATATTCACATTTAGCATTACCTTATTCTTCTTGCATGTTCGCAACTTTAAAGTAAAACCAAGTTCAAATCATCATTTGCCTTTAATTACCATCAATATCATCAGTGTCATTAGCACCTAATTATCCCATTGACTAAAAGCCTCATGATGATTATTAAGATCATTAGTACCGGGCAATAATCATTAATTTTAGGAAGTCATGTTATAACCACTTACGTTAGTGGTAATGATGATGTTAATTAACTTCAATTAACTTCATAGAGTCTCATATATAACATTAATTGTAAACAATAGCATGTAATATCCTGTGACGATATCTGATATTATGC
>BOPN01002437.1:80000-82500 GCA_017312705.2 Penaeus japonicus
TTAACCAGCCCACACTCCGCCCACGACCCCACGTGTGAGGCAGGGCGTTAGTCACGGGCGTCAGGGCACGGGCGGGGGTGTCTTGAGTACGATAGATCAGCATAAACTGTAAAGAAGGGGGGGGGAGGTGGTCATGGGGAGAGGGAGAGTGTCTAGAGGTAGGGGAGGGGGAGGGGGGTTAAGGGAGGAGAGTAGGTATGGGGGATAGGGGAGAGGAAGATCGGACTGTGATTTTGGTTTGTGTGTGAGAGAGAGAGGGAGAGGAGAGGGAGAGGGAGAGGTAGAGGGAGAGGGTGAGAGGATGAGACAGATAGAGAGATAGAGAGAGAGAGAGAGAGAGAGAGAGAGAGAGAGAGAGAGAGAGAGAGAGAGAGAGAGAGAGAGAGAGAGAGAGACACAGACACACACACACACACACACACACACACACACACACACACACACACACACACACACACACACACACACACACACACACACACACACACACACACACACATACACACAAATGCACAGGTACACAAACAATCAATCCCACAAACAAACAAACAAACATACACAAGAATAACCATAACAACAACAACAACCTAAAAAATCAGCAGCAAAAAGCAAAAAACAACAACAACAGAACTCATCCGAGTCCAAAGCACCGTCTCTCAACAGCAGTTGCAGAGAGAGAATTTGCAGTTGCCTCTTATTGCAAGAGGACGGCGCCCGGTCAACGCTCATGAACTCGGAGGGCGGCCGGATGCTGCATCTCTCCCGGGGGCCTGGCCAGATTTTCATCTAAGTGGGTTGGGTTGGGGGGGGAGGGGTGGGTTGGGGTGGGTTGGGGATGGAGGGGTGGGTTGCGGGTGGGTTGGGGGGGAGGGGTGGGTTGGGGATGGAGGAGTGGGTTGCGGGTGGGTTTGGGGTGGAGGGGGTACAGGGAGGGGGGAGGGAGGGGGAACAGGGAGGGGGGCAGGGGAGTGGTAAGGAGAAATGGGGGAGGGAGGGAGGGATGGGAGTGGGGGAATAGGGGAGGGGGAGGGAGGGGAGAGGGGGGAGGGAGGGAGGGGAGTAGGGGGAAGGAGAAGGGAAAGTGTGGAAGTGGAGGTGGGGTGGGTGGTGAGAGGGAGGGTGTGGGAGGGAGGGGATGAAAGGACGGGGGTGGAGGGAGGAGGAGGAGGGGATAACGAAAGAGTCGGGGATAGAGGGGAGGTGGGGGTAGGAGGAGAGGGAAGAAGTGAGAAGAGAAGAAGAGGTAAGAGGAGGGGAAGAGGAAGGGGAGGAGTTATAGGGAAGAGGGGGGAGGGGGAGAAGAAGGCAGAAGAGAATAGAGAGATATACATAGAGGAAGGGGTAGGGGGAAAGGAAGAGGATAAGGAATGGAGAGGAGGGAGGAGGGAAGGGGGAGGAGGTAAGGCGGAGGGGGAAAGGGGAGGGGGGAAGGGGAAGGCGGGAAGGTGGAGGGGGGAAAGGGGAGGGAAACGGGGGAGGGGGGAAGGGGAAGGCGGGTAGGTGGAGGTGGGAAGGGCGAGGAGGAAGGGGGAGGGGAGAAAGGGGAGGGGGAAGGGGGGGGGAATCCCTTACTTGAAGACTTGATTGGGCTGATTGAAGTTGCTTTGCGGGGAGGTTGAAGGGGATTATGTTCCGTCTCTCTCTCTTTCTCTTTCTCTCCCTCTCTCCCTCCCTCCTCCCTCCCTCCTCTCTCCCTCTCTCCCTCCTCCTCCCACCCTCCCTCTTTCCCTCCCTCCCTCCCTCCATCTCTCGCCCTCCACCCTTCCCTCTCTCTCTCTTCCCCCTTCCTAAAAGAGAAAAATACAATGGAAGAAAAGAATTAAAAAAAGAACAAAAAAAAAACGGAAAGCTAAAAAATAAAAAAATAAAACGAGAAAGCTAAAAAATAAAAAATAAAAAAATAAAGAAAGAAAAAAAATAAAAGATAAAAAAAAAATATAAATCAACGGAAGCCGAGAACATACTCCACATATCCCCTTCTGATATACCAAGGACATGCCAAGGACCCATCTGTAAGGGTGAAACGTTTTTCTCGTATAATGCGATATGATCTTCCCGTTGAAGAGAAACGTTTCTTGGTAAGCTCTTTAAATTGGAAAAGTTTACGTAATTAGATAAAAAAAAAAAAAAAGTTTCCTTGAGTGATTTTTCAGATGAGATACGTGTTCTGAGTAAACTCCTGATATAAAAAATGTTAAAAGGAAAAACGTTTTTTAGTTGTATTCTAATAGATTTTTTTTAAGTACTCAGGCAATTATGACAGAAACGTTTCCACTCCACGTTATCTTAGTCTACTCCTGATAAAAAAAACTCCTGAGATAAGAAACATCTATTTAAGAGAGAGAGAGAGAGAGAGGGGGGGGGGGGGAGAGAGCGAATGAGAAAGAGAGAGAGAGAGTGAGAGAGAGAGAGAGAGGGAGAGCGAGAAAGAGAAAGAGAGAAAGAGCGAGAAAGAGAGCGAGAGAAAGAGAAAGAGAAACCCGTTTTCCAGGAAAACGTT
>BOPN01002437.1:95000-97500 GCA_017312705.2 Penaeus japonicus
ATACACACACACACAAATGCCTAAACTCACGTTTCTCCCTTTTTCAACTAACAGTTTGTTGACATTTTGGTAAACCAATAGAAACTCAAAACACACCTTAGCCAGCATCTTGTCGCTTTATGATTGGCCAATACACTTCGCTGGGTAGTAGTTATGAGAGGCCTATGACGTGGAAATGGAGGGATAATAATTACCATTTAATTTGTCCAATTGTTCGAATGCAATATTTTTATAACACGATATATACATTTTCAGATTTGCTCTACCGTGTTCTATTATTTAGTCATGTCGATTCATGAGAGAAATCATGAGAAATGAGACGAAAGAAACGGTCATTAGACATAAGACTGAAGTTTGCTGAATTAGTAATCTTAAATCTAAAAAGATATTTCTCGAAGTATTGAAAAAAAGTGTGTGGTCATATTAAGTGTATTTATTGTCAGTGAATAAAATATTCATTAGTTGATCAGTCAATCAGTCGTGAAAAATTATTCATTATTTCAGTCAAATATGTATCTTTCTATCATCATTCAGAGAGAGAAAGAGAGAAAGAGAGAGAGAGAGAGAGAGAGAGAGAGAGAGAGAGAGAGAGAGAGAGAGAGAGAGAGAGAGAGAGAGAGAGAGAGAGAGAGAGCAAGAGAGAGAGAGAGAGAGAGGGGAAGAGAGAAAGAGAGAAAGAGAGAGAGAGAGAGAGAAACTTTAAGAGAGAAAGAGAGAGAGAGAGAGAGAGAAACTTTAAGAGAGCAAGAGGACGAGAGGAAAGAGAAAGAAAAAGAAAAAGAAAAAGAAAAAAAAAAAAAAAGAGAAAGAGAGTGAGTAAGTAAAATACAAGTTACGCACAAACAAAGAAGAAAAACAAGTACCTATCACTTAACCTCCATTCATATTGCTTTTCAACTAAGCTACAACTATTGCCACATGTACCGACTGTTAAACAACTATGACAAACGTCTGTGCTTATTGCTTATTCCGTGCCTGTGTATAGGAAATTGCTCTAAGCGAATCTCTAGTAATAAAGAAACACCTATGATATCATATGAATTCTATTTTTTCCCCAAATGCAACGGTACACGTTTCGAAGAGTTTCGTTATTCGCACTATTCGAAGGTAGTGCGAACAGAGCCGCGTGAATGAACGCCTTGCTTCCAGTTTCGAAATCTTTGAAGCGAAACGTGAAACTCAATTCCCTAGATTTCTCTTAAGTATAAACTTATTTTTTCTTTCTTTCTTTCTTTCTTTTAAATGTATATATGGAATAGACAGCTAGATAAATAAATGTGTACATAGGAAAAAAATCAGCAAATACCCAAGCAATGTTTTATTTTTTTATGAGTATTTTAATGGTGTTATTAAGGCTTACAAATTACTACTGTTTGTATTTAAGTGTAAAGTGTGCTTGTATATAGAAATCTTTTATGTTTGACAAGCAATGCAATTATATCAAATAGATGAAATCAAATGATGGATATCAAATGCAATTATTTATTCATTTGTGTCATTGAGCATTCATATGACATATACAAGGATAAAGTTATCTCTCTTTTAGGTGCAACTGGCAACCAAAATTGAAAAAAATCATATTTCAGATATGAATTTTCATGACACTTCATATTCATGGTGCATTGAAATGAATTATATTAAAACGGAAAAGCATGATATGGAATTTTTACTTAAAGATTAAAAAAAGAAATGAAAAAAAACATGATTTATTGAATTCGTGAAAGGATAATGAATAATTAATGCACACACTTTCGCCTGTCCGTCACGCACACGCAGACACATTTACGTACATATAGGCCTACATATTCACGTTCGCACATAAATACGTGGGTATACTTACATCTTAACACACACACACACATACACACACACACACACACATACACACAAATACACTCCCATCCCACAACACACACAAACACACACACACTAACACCCACGACCACCTAGCCACCCAAGCACCCCACCCACCCAAGCGACCCACCCACGCCCGCCGGCAGCCATTAACACCCAGCCTCCCTTCCCGTCACAGGTTCCGGGATCCCTGAGATGAAGACGATTCTCCGCGGAGTCGTCCTCAAGGAGTATCTGACCTTCAAGACCCTCATAGCCAAGGTCATCGGTCTCACGGCGACCTTGGGTTCGGGTCTTCCGCTCGGCAAAGAAGTGAGTGTGGTTTGGTGGAGGAGTAAGAGGGGGTGAGGGGGTGGGGAAGGAGGGAGGGAGGGGGTGAGGGTGAAGGGAGGGATGGGGGGAGGGGCAGGGGGAAGGATGCGATGAAGTGTTAAGTAGGTTAAGTGTGAAGGATAAGAGGGATAAGTGTAGATGTAGCGGAAAGGAAGAGAGGTGGAGGGTGATAAGGAGCTGAAGGGAAATAGAGAATGAGGTGGGATGAGAAGAAGAAGCGGAAGAGGTAAAGAAGGACGAAGAAGGATAGGCAAATAAAGAAGAAGCAAAGCAGGATCCTTCTTTTCCTCTTCCTTTTCCTCACCTCCTCTCC
>BOPN01002437.1:107500-110000 GCA_017312705.2 Penaeus japonicus
CATTAACTTGTTGCTCGTATTATGCGTGTGTGTGTGTGTGTGTGTGTGTGTGTGTGTGTGTGTGTGTGTGTGTGTGTGTGTGTGTGTGTGTGTGTGTGTGTGTGTGTGTCCGTGTGTGTGTACGTGTGTATGCGTGCGTGTGTGTATACGCGTGTATGCGTAGGGCGTCCATGTGTGTGTATGCGTGCGTGCGTGTGTCCCCCAGAACGCAAATACGGAAAAGGCGAGAGGACCTAAAACGCAACACAGAATGCACAGAACGAGGAAGTCTTTTCCCTCCTTAACCCTTTCCTTTCCGAGTCCGAAAGATCCTTGTGGGGAGTTTTGTTCCTCCAGGATTCCGAATCTTCGAGAAGCAAAAGGGAAAGAGTTGAAATTCGGATGCGCTGATGACGATGATAATGATAATGATGACGTGCGGTGTTCAGGGGTTTGGTCATCGGGTTGGGGGGCTTCGTTTGCTTCTTTGCTTGTTTCTTTGTTTGGTTGTTGTTGTTTTTATTGTGTTTTCTCTTCGGTCTCTCTCTCTCTGTTTTTTTCTAATTGTTCCCACATATTTCAAGTATGTAATCAAGTGACCTCAGGAGAGACTTACCATGCTGAGGGTGATAATCCATACTGTTATATCGTTCTCCTGATATGTAAACATTTAATTGTGTATGCTTGTGATTGACCCGTCTTTTGTTCTGTATATATTTCAACATGTTGACATAGCTGTAAGGTTTTGTAAAATATATGTGAGCCCAAAGAGGGACTAAGATTGGGGTGAGGATAACCTATGTTACCTCATCCTTTTGAGATGTACGTAATCACTTGTCTCAATAAACTCGTCAAAGTAAAAAATGTCTCTCTCTCTCTCTCTCTCTCTCTCTCTCTCTCTCTCTCTCTCTCTCTCTCTCTCTCTCTCTCTCTCTCTCTCTCTCTCTCTCTCCCCCTCCCTCCCTCCCTCCCTCCCTCCCTCCCTCCCTTCCAGGTACAAGGCGACAAACAGGCAGACAGACAGACAGACAGGCAAATCCACCAACAGACTAAGATAAAAGCACAACCACCTTTGACAGCAAGAACAAGCCACAATTCTCAGCTGTTTTCCATTTCCAAAGCTGTTTTCTGAAACCCGTGAACTCTGTGAACTGATTCTGAAATCTCTGGCGACGTGGCCTTCAGTGTTGACTTCAGGGAGATTGGTTGAGTGAGGGATTAGTTTGCAATACGTGAGTGTTTTTTTTTCCTTTTTTTTCATTGCATGATCAATTGGATTTTCAATGATGTGTGTTTATTCATTGATATAAAGGAAGTTTGAATTCAAAGAATCAGTATTTGAAGTTTGGGGTTTTTGGTCGACTTCAGGTCGTTAAAGAAAAAAAATAATGCAAATATAGGCAGTAAAACGCAAGACTTTATTTGAATAATAGTCAGAACCTTAACATGACTCGCCCCTCCCCCTTCCCCCCTCCCCCCTCTCTCTCTCAAAAAAAAAGAATAAGAATAAGAAAATGGAATAAAAGAAAAACTAGATACCTTTAGGTAAGACTTGCAGAAAGGAAGATCTTTATATAAATATTAATTTCGGGCGTATGAGACGAAACGAACCTTGTGTGTGTGTGGCTGCTGGGCTTAAGACCGGAGAACTATGCAAATGAATGCAAAGATAGAATTCTCTGTGTGTATTTGTATCATGCAGGTGTAGACTGTGTATTTAAGCTATAATCTTTATTTGTTTGTCATTATTATTATGATCGCTACTGTATTTAGGATTATTATTATTGTTATTATTACTATTATCTTTATTCTTGTAATTGTCATTATCGTTATTATTGTTATTTTTACTATTACTATTATTTTCATTTTTATTACTATCATCATTATTATCATTATTGTTATTATCATCATCATTATAATCTTAGCATCGTCATCATTTTCATTATCATCATCATTATTATTATTACTATCATTATTATCATCCTTATTATTATTATCATTACCGTTATTATTGTCGTTGTTTATTTTGTTATCGTTATAACTATCATTAGTGTTTTTGTTATTATTCTATCAATATCGTTACTGCATTTGCTATTCATATTTTTATCTGTCTATGTATTTAATATTATATGCTTTTTGACTCTTGCATCGACACAAATAAAAGTATTTTTTCTTATTGTTATTGTCTTCTGTATAAGACAAACGTATTTGCATAAACGTACTGTTAGTATATGTATTTAAGAATCATTTACACCTTATATGAACACGCGAAAAAAATGTTAAAATTTTAATTTAAATGTAAAATCGCCGCTTGGTTGACCATCAAGGAGCAAGGACACGCCACGTAAAAAGGAAATGTTTTAGAAACTCCTGCGCAGTTTTAAATTAGTTACCCCCTCAACAAAAGAAAACGGAGCCATGCATTTAGATTAATGGCTAGCCTTGAGTCTCACAGCCGTTGGGTCAACCAGGACGAGACTAGCAGACACAGGGCTAGTTGAGGTGCTATTTTGTGAGCCTT
>BOPN01002437.1:132500-137500 GCA_017312705.2 Penaeus japonicus
TTACATACATGCACGCACGCGCCCCCCCCCCAAAAAAAAAAAAAAAAAAAAAAAGGGAAACATAAATTTTCGAAAGAAACCTACCCGAAAAAACAGTGCCAAACACAGTGCCACAGGTCCTTCACCCCTACCCCCCCCACCCTTCCCCCCATACCTTTCCCTTGCCTCCCTTCCACGACCCCCTTCCCCTTCCCTCCCCTCTCCCCCCCTCACCCCCCCTCCTTTTCCCTTCCATCCTTCCTTCCCCTTCCCATCTCTTATTCTCCTTCTCCCACCTCCCATCTTCCCCTTCCTCCTCTCTTTTCCCTTCTCCTTCCCCTTCCCTCCCTCCTCCCCCCACCCCTCCTTTTCCCTTCCATCCTTCCTTCCCCTTCTCTTTTATCCTCCTTCTCCCACCTCCCACCTCCCATCTCCCCCTTCCTCCTCCCTTCTCCCCCTTCCTCCTCCCTTCCCCCCCACATCCTCCCCATTCCCCCTCTTCTCCCTCCCCCCACCCCATTAGGGAGAGGCGCGCCCTTCGAGGAATACAGGAAATCGTCATGTAATGAGATTGAGTGCGTCCCGACGGAGAAAGGAGATTGCAAAGGGTTGCGCGAGGGCAATGGAGGGAAGCTTTCTTTACCTTGCTGTGTCTTCTTTTTTCCTTTTTTTCCTCCTAAGTCTTCATCTTCTTTCACTTTTTCTTCTTCTTCTTCTTCTTCTTGTTTCTCGTCTTACTCCTTCTTCTCTTTCTTTTTCTTTAATTTATTTTTTCTTCTTCTTCTTTAAATAAAACGAAAATAAAGAAAAGAAAACTATGAGGTATAAAGAAAAATAAAATGTGTGTGTGTGTGTGTGTGTGTGTGTGTGTGTGTGTGTGTGTGTGTGTGTGTGTGTGTGTGTGTGTGTGTGTGTGTGTGTGTGTGTGTGTGTGTGTGTGTGTGTGTGTGTGTGTGTGTGTGTGTGTGTGTGTGTGTGTGTGTGTGTGTGTGTGTGTGTGTGTGTGTGTGTGTGTGTGTGTGTGTGTGTGTGTGTGAGTATGTGTATATGTGTGTATGTGTGTATGTATGCATGTATGTATGTATAAATGTATGTATATATGTATACATCAAGGAACAATAGAAAATACAAAGACAAGAACCAAGTTGCCATGAGAAGATAATGCTCAGATGTTGACGGAATTGATAACCAAAATTGGCAGCAGGAGTGAAAGGGTTAAAAACAAGACACGCGGCCGAAGGGGATGTCGTCTGTAGATTTATTATTTTATTTCATATTTCCTTGTTTTATCTTATCATTATTATTATTTTTTTTATCATTATTATTATTATTATTATTATTATTATTATTATTATTATCATTTGGCATTTATGTTAACTTGTTGTCATTATATTATGGTAGATAATCAGATAGGGGAGATAGTAAGGTCATATAGATAAGGGGGATGGGGATCCAATTAAAAAAAAAAAAGCATATTTTTTTAAAAAGGGAAAAACAGAAAATTAAAAAAAAAACGTATTTGTGCTTTTTAAAATGTTTTTTTTGTCGTTTTTGTTTAACTTTTTTATTTCATTTCTTTCTCTCTCTTTTCCCTTTTATGGGATGATGCTTGCAGGTCATGGGGCGTTGATTGGTTTTATTTATTGCCGTTGCATGCATGCACGGAAATTGATGTGCAATAGTCTAAACGAAGACAAATGCATACATCTATTTCGTTATTTGCTTATTTACTTGTTTTTATATTGCTTTCCATTGTCATTGGATGCAGAGTTATTGCAGTATTGCATGAATGTTTCTGTGTGTTTATTTAGACCCTTATCTTTATAGGCAGTGCTTGCAAGAATAATACGCGCCGGAGAGTTATTGCTTGCATTGTTGCAGAGCTGTTGGTTATGCTAAAGGACTGATGTATTGTCGAGAGAGAGGGTGAGGGTGAGGGAGAGGGAGAGGGAGAGGGAGAGGGAGAGGGTGAGGGTGAGGGTGGGGGTGAGGGTGAGGGTGAGGGTGAGGGTGAGGGTGAGGGTGAGGGTGTGGGTGAGGGTGAGGGTGAGGGTGAGGGTGAAGGAGAGGGAGGGGGAGAGGCGGAGGCGGAGGGAGAGGGAGGGGAGGGAGGGGGAGAGGGAGAGGGAGACTGAGAAAGAGAGGGAGACTGAGAGGGAGAGGGAGAGGAAGAGAAGGGAGAAAGCGAGATGGTGAGGGAGAGGGTGTGGGTACGAAGAGAGAGAAAGAGAGAGAAAGAGAGAGAGAGAGAGAAAGAGAGAAAGAGAGAAAAAGAGAGAAAGAGAGAGGGAGAGAGGGAGAGATAGGGGGAGAGGGTAAGAATGGAGAAAGAGGGATGGTGAGGGAGAGGGTGAGAACGAAAAGGGTGAAGGTAAGAAAAAAGGAGAAAGAGTGAGTGTGAGAGAGGAGAAAGAGAGAGGGTGAGGGAGAGGGTAAGAAGGGAGAAAGAAAGAGCGTGAGGGAGAGGGTAAGAGAAGACGAGGAGAAAATGTGGGAGGGAGAAGGGAGAGAGAGAGAGGGTAAGGGAGAGGGTGAGAGAAGAAGAGGAGAAATGGTGGGGGTGAAAAGGGCGAGAGAGAGTTAGTTATCTTTCAGGAAAATTATTTGACATTTTATTTGTTTTGAAATATGTTTTTAGATCATTATTACTCCTTTTTTAATTTTTTTATTTATTTATTTTTTTTCTCTTAAGATAAATGTGTTTCCAGTTTTGTTTTGGTTCTCTGTTACTTGTTATTAGAATAGACGATTTCGAGAATGGATTACTATATCAAAAAAGGATGTAAACATTTTATTGAGACGTATTTTGGGTTATAGATTCTTTTATATGGTTTAATATTTCCTTTGATTTGAAAAGGGTAGAATTGTATTAAGATGATTTAATTGTTTTCAAAGGGAATTGAGGATCACCGTAATTGTTGAGTAAGAGGTTTGACTGAGTAAGAGCTGTTGAGTAAGAGCTTTTGAGTAAGAGGTTTTGGTTGAGTAAGAGCTGTTGAGTAAGAGGTTTTGGTTGAGTAAGAGCTGTTGAGTAAGAGGTTTTGGTTGAGTAAGAGCTTTTGAGTAAGAGGTTTTGGTTGAGTAAGAGCTGTTGAGTAAGAGGTTTTGGTTGAGTAAGAGCTGTTGAGTAAGAGGTTTTCCTGATTGAGTAAGAGCTGCTGAGTAAGAGGTTCTGATTGAGTAAGATCTGTTGAGTAAGATCTGTTGAGTAAGATGATTGAGCAAGAGATATTAAGTAAGAGCTTTTGATTCGAGTCACTTTGAATTGTGTTATTTAAATTGTTTCAAGGTGTTTGTTAGTGCCTTCGTTACTACAACGTTAAACAATACACGATCTGTTTGTTTCAAGAAGGTGTTTGGGGTCACTATAGTTATGGTGTTAAAAGAATCTTTTAATTCCTCGCTGTTTGTGCTTTACTTGCTACTCGTCTGTTGAAAAGGATTATTTTTTTCGTGAGGGGATTTCCGGACACGATTACTGTTGTGTGAAAAAGCTTTATTCCTTTGGGGAGTTATGGAGGGGGAGAGGGGGAGAGAGAGGGAGAGGGAGAAGGAGAGGGAGAGGGAGAGGGAGAGGGGGGAGGGGAGAGGGGGAGGGAGAGGGAGAGGGAGAGGGAGAGGGAGAGAGAGAGAGAGAGAGAGAGAGAGAGAGAGAGAGAGAGAGAGGGAGAGAGAGAGAGAGAGAGAGAGAGAGAGAGAGAGAGAGAGAGAGAGAGAGAGAGAGAGAGAGAGAGAGAGAGAGAGAGAGAGAGAGAGAGAGAGAGAGAGAGAGAGAGGGAGAGGGGGAGAGAGAGGGAGAGGGAGGGGGAGAGGGGGAGGGGGAGGGGGAGGGGGAGGGGAGAGAGAGAGAGAGAGAGAGGGAGAGGGAGAGGGAGAGGGAGAGGGGGAGTGGGAGTAGGAGTAGGAGTAGGAGTAGGAGTAGGAGTAGGAATAGGAGTAGGAGTAGGAGTAGGAGTGGGAGTGGGAGTGGGAGTGGGAGTGGGAGAGGGAGAGGGAGAGGGAGAGAGAGGGAGAGGGAGAGGGAGAGGGAGAGGGAGAGGGAGAGGGAGAAGGAGAGGGAAATGGAGATGGAGATGGAGATGGAGAGAGAGAGAGAGAGAGAGAGAGAGGGGGGAGGGAGGGAGAGGGAGAGAGAGAGAGAGAGAGAGAGAGAGACAGAGAGACAGAGAGATAGAGAGATAGAGAGACAGAGAGACAGAGAGACAGAGAAGCAGAAAAAGAGAAAAAGAGAGAGAGAAAAAGAAGCAGAAAGAGAAAGAGAGAAAAAGAGAGAGATAGAGAGATAGAGAGAGAGACGCAGAGGGGAGAGGCGGAGATCTTCAGGATCAAGAAAGGAAAGGGCGAAGATGCTGCGCGTCCGTGTTCAGAATTTTCCCGGAAGCGTCTTCGAAATGGGTTAGCTGTTTCCCTTCCTTCCCGGGGGGGGGGGCGGGGGCGGGGGAGGAGGGAGGAAGAGTGGAGGCTTGGGCGGGGGAGGAGGAAGAGGGGAGGAGGGAAGGCTGGGAGGAAGGCATGGGGAAGAGGGGAGGCTGGAGGCGGAGGGGAGGAGGGAAGGCTGGGGGCGGAGGGGAGGGCGGGGGAGGAGGGTAGGAAGAGGGGAGGCTGGGGGTGGGGGAAGAGGGGAGGCTGGAGGCGGGGGAGGAGGGAAGGCTGGGGGCGGATGGCGGGGGGGGGGGTAAAGGGATTGAGATAGATCGATTGGTTGATAGAGAGGTAGATGGAAAAAGGGGGGAGGGGGAGCGTAGGGTAGGGAGCGAGTGGGGTAGGGAGTGGGAGGGAGGAAAGAAGGGAGGGAGAGGGAGAGAAAAAGAAAGGGAAGGGTAGGGAGAGAGGAAGAATGAGAGAGAGAGAGAGAGAGAGAGAGAGAGAAAGAGAGAGGGAAGAGAAAAGAAAGATAAGAGAGAGAAAGAGAGAGACACGGGAAAGAGAGAGAGAGAGAGAGAAAAGAGAAAGAAAGAGAAAGAGAGAAGAGAGGAGAAAAGAAGAGAAGAAAAGAAAAGAGAACAGAACAGAACAGAAGA
>BOPN01002437.1:150000-152500 GCA_017312705.2 Penaeus japonicus
TTTTTTATAATTACTGAGTCTCATTAGCTATGTATATATATAAAAAATAAAAGGTTAAAAGCAGAAAAAAACATAGATATAGATATCTTTTTGTGGGTTTTGGTATTTAGGAGTTTTTGAAGATTTTTTTTTTGGTTTTCTTGTTATGTTTTTGTTCAAGGTGATCTGCTTATCATTATCTTCGTAATTATTTATTTATTATTATTATTATTATTATTGTTGTTATTATCATCATTATCATTATTATTATTATCATTATCATTCTCAGTATCATTAGCGTTATCATCATCATCATTATCATCATTATCTTTGTCTTATCATTATTGTTTTTTGTTATTCATATTACCATTGTTATTATTTTTATTGTTATTATTACTATCATCATCTTTCTCTATCATTATCAATATCATTATTATTATTAGTGTTGTTATTATTGTTCTTGTTGCTGTTATTATTATTATCATCATCATTATCATTATTACTATTTTTATTATCCTTATTATTATTTTTTTATTATTGTTACTATTATCATCATTATCATTATTATAAAAAGCATTATAATTGTCATTATTATTTTTGTTATTATAAATATTATCACCACTGTAATTGTCATCATTATCATTATTATCATTGATATTATTAATGTTGTTATTATCATCATTATTGATGTTATCATTATCATAATTATTATCCATTTTATAATCATTATCATAATTATTATCCATTTTATAATCATTATCATAATTATTATCCATTTTATAATCATTATCATAATTATTATCCATTTCATAATCATTATCATTATTATCATCATTCTGAATCCCTTCGGCATGCAATATATACAACTGACTAGCAAAAACAGAGCAACGCGTTTGCAATAATGAAATGAAACAGAACTTAATGAGTTGCATTTCACATGCATATCATATTTTGATGATGCAGCTCTATTAAGATTTGTTGCATATTCATCATGCATGTATCAACTGCATAATTATATGTAGCTTTTAAGAGCTGATTATAGCATTGAGTGGGTGTTTACAGTATACAAAGTTATATATTGCAAAATAAAAAGAAAGAAGAAAAATATGTGTCACACACACTCACATACATACACATACACATACACATACACAAACACATACACATACACATACACATACACATACACACACACACACACACACACACACACACACACACACACACACACACATACACACACATACACATACGCACACACAGACACACACACACACACACACACACATACATACACACACACACAGACACACACACATACACATACATACACACAGACACACACACACACACACACACACACACACACACACACACACACACACACACACACACACACACACACACACACACACACACACACACACACACACACACACACACGTTTTCAATCATTATGAAGTAGAAAGTAAATACTTCAACTCATTCAACCTTGATCAGAGGAATATTTTTCCGTCTTAAGAATACGAAATGAAAACTTGTAAAGATTCTAACTTGTTGGAACTTATAGAGATTCTAACTTGGAACGTGTTTGAGTTTTTTTGTTTTTTTATTGGTTCAATGTCCCATATTTATTCAAAGTTTGTTACACACACACACACACGCACACACACACACACACACACACACACACACACACACACACACACACACACACACACACACACACACACACATATATATATATATATATATATATATATAAATATATATTTATGTGTGTAAGTATGTGTGTGTGTGTGTTTGTGTATTTATGTGTATGTGTCTGTATCTGTTTGTATATATGTGTGTCTTTTTGCATATGTACGCGTGTAAATTTCACCAAAATTATGATAAAAACCTTCAAGATAAAACAAAAAAAAAAAACGTAAGAGCAACCCATGATAACAACATACCACATCAAGAACGCATGTCCGCTCCGGTTTCCCGAAATCATTTCATTTCGCGACGAACTCCCGACGAACGAAAAAAAAAGATCATAAAAAACGAAAAGTAAAAAAAAAAGTAAAAAAAAAAAAAAAAAAAGAAAAAAAAAAAAAAAAAAAAAAAAAAAAAAAAAAAAAAAAACTCTTAAAAATCTTCTCATATCAAAACGAACTAGCTTCAGGCCAATAAAAGTTACGACTCTTGACAGCGTGACAAACAATTTCGGAGACAAAAAAAGAGAGGGAGAGATAGATAGAGAGAGGGAGAGGGAGAGAGAGAGGGAGAGAGAGAGAGAGAGAGAGAGAGAGAGAGAGAGAGAGAGAGAGAGAGAGAGAGAGAGAGAGAGAGAGAGAGAGAGAGAGAGAGAGAGAGAGAGAGAGAGAGAGAGAGAGAGAGAGAGAGAGGGGGGGGAGGAAGGACAAAGAGAGAGGAAAAGAAGGAGAGAGGAAAGAAGGAGAGAGAGAGATAGAGAGAGAGAGAGAGAGAGAGAGAGAGAGAGAGAGAGAAGAGAGAGAGAGAGAGAGAGAGAGAGAGA
>BOPN01002437.1:170000-177500 GCA_017312705.2 Penaeus japonicus
GTGCGAGAGAGAGAGAGAGAGAGAGAGAGAGAGAGAGAGAGAGAGAGAGAGAGAGAGAGAGAGAGAGAGAGAGAGAGAGAGAGAGAGAGAGAGAATAGAACAAGGGAAACAGAGAGAGACAAGAATGAAAGGATAAACAAAATGCATACACATCTCAAGAAGTGAAATATAACCAGGAGGAGGCCGTTAGATATCGTGAAAATATAGCACGGGGAAAAAAATCGCAAAGGAGGTAAAATTACAGAGAAGATGGAAGCTAGCGAGGAGAGTGTGCAGATTGTGGCCATTGTGTAGAATGAGCAGATGTGGGAGGAGTCTTGCGAGCGGATTGTGCAGATTGTGGCTTTTGTGGAAAGTGCGCGGATTGTTCTCATTGGGAGGAATGTGCAGTGTGTGGCTTTTGTTGAGGGGGAAGTGTGAGGAGTGTGCAGGTTGATGGCATTTGCATAGAATGTGGAGTATTCTCAAAACGTGTAGATTGTGGCTTTTGCGAAGAGTGTGCAAATCGCGTGGAATGTGTAGATCATATTTATATTTTTATGAATGAAGAACGTGTATGGCTTTTGTGAATGGCAACTGTGTTCTGTTTGTGCGAATCGTGCGTCCGGCGAATCCGAAAGTGAGAAGAGTGAGAAGATTGCGCAGATTGTGTCCCCTGCGGAGTATGCGCAGATGGTGGCTCTTGTGACTGAGTAATGTAGCGATTATGGCTTTTGTAAAGAAGGACGAGCGCATTATGGATTTTGCGAATGATGGCTCTCGAGTTCAGTTGATCCAATAAAGGCTAACAGAAGGGGGGCTTTTGAGGAATGAGGGAGGGCGGACGCGCGGTTGCAATACGAACGACATTCTGCAATAAAAGACGAGCAGGAGGAGGTCTGGCTGGCATGACGCAATCCTCGGGGCGACATAAGAATTCGCCGGGTTTCCGTCGGTGAAAATTTAAGGAGATTTTCTTTTCATTGGTGGAGAGATTACTCGTGTGGAAGGGAAATCTTTCTGTCGATGTCTGTCTGTCTGTCTGTCTGTCTCTCCCGCCCACCCACTTCTCTCTTTTTTTTCTCTCTCTCTATCTCTTTTTCTCTCTCTTTTCTTTACTCTCTCTCTCTCTCTCTCTCTCTCTCTCTCTCTCTCTCTCTCTCTCTCTCTCTCTCTCTCTCTCTCTCTCTCTCTCTCTCTCTCCCTATCTATCTATCTGTTAAAGCAAATTTGAGAAAAGGAAAGCTAAACAATAATATACCGAAAGAAAAAGAGACAAAGCGATAGAAAGAGAAAGTAGAGAAAGAGAGACAGAACGAGAGAAAGAGAAAGAAGAGAAAGAGAGAGGCAGAACGAGAGAAAGAGAGAGACAGAACGAGAGAAAGAGAAAGAGAGAGACAGAACGAGAGAAGGAGAAAGAAGAGAAAGAGAGAGACAGAACGAGAGAAGGAGAAAGAAGAGAAAGAAAGAGACAGAACGAGAGAAGGAGAAAGAAGAGAAAGAGAGAGACAGAACGAGAGAAAGAGAAAGAAGAGAAAGAGAGAAACAGAACGAGAGAGCCTTCGTCTTCGGCAGAATATCGAGACAATTTTTTATTTATTTTTCTCTTCCTCGACAACAGCTGATTCGGGTCTCCGTTGCTGTTCGCTGTCGGGGGTGTTGTCGGGGGGAGGGGGGGGGGCGTGTGATTAGCAGGAGCGGGGGAGGGGGGGGGGGGGAAAAGGGGGGGAAAGGGGGAGGGGAGAAGGAGGGTGAAAGGGAGAGGGGGGGTGAAAAGGGAGGGGAAAAAGAGGGTGAAAGGGGGAAGGGAAAAGGAGGGGGAAAGGGAAGGGAAAAAGAAGGGGGAAGGGGAAAGGGAAGGGAAAAAGAAGGGGGAAGGGGAGAGGGGGGTGAAAGGAAGAGAGGGGGTCTAGAAGAGGGAGGGGAAAAGAGAGGGTTTAAAAAAAAGGAGAGGAGAGAAATAATGAAAAAGAAGGAATTAAAACAGGGAGGGGAAATTGAAAATTGAAAGGGGAAAAAGGGGATAAAAGGGGAGGTGAGAAGGAAAGATGGAAGGAGAGGAGAAAAAAGGGGGATAGGGATGAAGGGGGAAAGCTGAAAGGCATCATCATTGTCACCTTCACCATTACTATCACCATCATCATCACCATCACCATCCTCCTTCTCCTCACCATAACCATCATCATAATCATCATCACAATCATCATCATCATCACCATCAACACCACCATCCTCCTCATCATCATCACCATCACCACCACCATCATCATCATCACAATCCTCCTCACCATCATAATCATCATCATCATCACCATCACAATCCTCCTCTTCCTCATCATCACCATCACCATCATCACCACCATCACCATTATCATCATCATCATCACCACCATCATCATCATCACCATCACCACCATCATCATCATCACCACCATCACCATCATCATCACCATCATCATCATCACCATCATCTTCATCATCATCACCACCATCACCATCATCACCACCATCATCATCATCATCATCACCACCATCATCATCACCACCACCACCACCATCACCATCATCACCATCATCTTCATCATCACCATCATCACCATCATCTTCATCATCATCATCACCATCATCTTCATCATCATCACCATCATCATCACCATCATCTTCATCATCATCACCATCATCATCACCACCATCATCATCACCATCATCTTCATCATCACCATCATCATCATCACCATCATCATTATCACCACCACCATCATCATCATCACCATCATCATCACCATCATCTTCATCATCACCACCATCATCACCATCACCACCACCACCATCACCACCACCACCACCATCACCATCACCACCATCATATCACCACCACCACCATCCATCCTAAAGAGCATTAGCATCAACACTGATTTCCGACTCTCCGTCCAACTAGCATGATCTACACAAAGCAAAAAGGTTTAAGGTGAAAGGAAAGGAGGTGCAGTTGCTGAGAGCCGGGAGACTTATTTGCATTACACGTAGAGAGGGAGAGGGAGAGAGAGGGGAGGAGGGAGAAGGGAGGAGTGGAAGAGTGAGAGAGAGAGAGAGGGGGGGGGAGAGGGGAGGGAGAGAGAGAGAAGGGGGAGGGAGGGAGGGAGGGAGGGAGGGAGGGAGTGAGAGAGTGAGTGTAAGAGAGAGAGAGAGAGAGAGAGAGAGAGAGAGAGAGAGAGAGAGAGAGAGAGAGAGAGAGAGAGAGAGAGAGAGAGAGAGAGAGAGAGAGAGAGAGAGAGAGAGACTACGAAATCAAACATTTTAATCTTATAAACTGATAAAGTGGTTATTTATCCTTTTATCTAAAGCCTTTTTGATTAGTAATAGGGGTGAGGTTATTAAAGTATTTATCTTTAATTCTTAGGAACTATTTCACTGTAACCTCAGGATAGCGAGCATAAAGTTAAGATCTATAGACAGTCAAAAGGTCGAAACTCTTTATATTTCTCCTCTACAGATCCCCCCCCCCCCCTTCTCTTTCTCTCTTTTTTCTCTTTCTCTCTTTTCTCTCTCTCTCTCTTTCTCACTCACTCTTTCTCTTTCTTTCTTTCTCTCTCTCTCTCTCTAGGGGGTGTATATATGTGTGTGTGTGTATGTGTATGTATGTATGGGCGTGTGTGTATGTGTATGACATGTGCGTCTGCATACCCATGTCCCTATACAACAAGAATTGTCTCTCCTTATGCCTACAATAAAATCTCCGAACAAAAGATTATTGTCTAAAAAAAAAAAAAAAAAAAAAAATCGTAATTCAACATCCACTAAACAATTCATCTGGTTGCCTATTTATTAATTTATTTACCTGTGCAACCACGGTACGCCTTCCCTTTCCAAAATAACACAACAAAACCCGTGCAATGTATTTAATCAATTTTATGACCTGCCTCTATCGGCGCCCACTGTAATTAATGCAACTTCGAGATTTCAACTCCAAAACAACAGCGCTATACTGTTGCAAACGCTAAATCATAAAATAATGATTGATACCCGAAGCCAAGGGGGGAAAGTTGCAAATTGCATTCGTTGCTGTGAAATGATGTTGCGATGTTGCAATGCCTCCCTCCCCTCTCTCCACCCCCCCACCCCCCACCCTCTCTTCCTCCCCAAAGGCGCTAGATGAAGGAATAAGGATAATAAATGATTATTAAAAGATGTTTAGGATGAAATGATGATGATTCTGCAATTGCAATTGCAATACCTAAGCTGGAGTGATTGAATTGACCGATTCTCCTGTGTGTGCAATGAGACCCTCGATGAGCAATATGTCCGTTATTTCTATTTTGCAGAGATGGGTTCGTCCGTTGGGATTTGCCCTTCCTCTCTCTTTCTCTCTTTCTCTCTGTCTGTTTGTCTGTCATTCTCTCTCTCCCTTTCTCTCTGTCTGTTTGTCTGTCATTTTCTCTCTCTTTCTCTCTGTCTGTTTGTCTGTTTGTCTGTCTTTCTCTCTCTCTCTCTCTCTTTCTCTTTTCTCTTTTTTTTCTCTCTCTCTCTTCTATCTCTCTCTCTCTCTCTCTCTCTCTCTCTCTCTCTCTCTCTCTCTCTCTCTCTCTCTCTCTCTCTCTCTCTCTCTCTCTCTCTCTCTCTCTCTCTCTCTCTCTCTCTCCCTCCTCCGTCCCTCCCTCCTACATTCCCTTCCTCCTCCTCCCCCTCATCTCCCCATCCTCCCTCTCTCTCTCCATCCTTACTCCTCCTCCCCCTCATCTCCCTCTCCCTCTCCCTCTCCCTCCTCCGTCCCTCCCTCCTACATTCCCTTCCTCTTCCCCCTCATATCCCCCATCCTCCTTCCCTCCCCATCTTTACTCCTCCTCCCCCCCTCATCTCCCCATCCTTACCCCCTCTCATCTCCCCCCCCCTCATCTCCCCCCCTCTCTAGGGAGAAAGCGATCAGAGAGTAGTAACAGCGCCCTTGCATTCCCTGTAACGCGAGTTGGCCACGATGTCCCTGGGGAGTTAAAGGGAATGTTGGGATTTTTTTCCTCCCTTTTTTTTCCTGGTCGGGAAAGTAGGGGATTCCCCGGATTTTTTTTTTTTTTTTTTTTTGGGGGGGGGTATCGTATGTTTTGTTTTGTTCTAGGCGTATCTCTGTCTTTCTTTTCTCTTTCTCTTTCTCTTTCTCTTTCTTTCTTTCTCACTCACTCACTCACTCACTCCCCACTCCCCCCTCCCCCCTTCCTCGACCTTTACCCACCCCTTTCCTCCCTTTCTTCACTTCTATCTTCTCCTCTTCCATCTTTCCCCTCTCCCTCTCCCATCTCGCTCCTCTCCTCACTCCCCTGTTCCCTCTCTACTCTCCCCTCTCCACTCTCCCCTCCCCCCCCTCCCCCCCCCCCCCCCCCCCCCCCCCCCCCCCCCCCCTCTCCCCTCATCCCCTCATCCCCCATCCTCTCCCCTCATCCCCCTTCCTCTCGCCTCCCCTTCCCCACCCCCTCTCCCAAGCCTCAACACACAGATTAACGAAGTCAGTTGATAAGATCATGTCAACAGCCGAAAGCCTTAAGAAATGACACTTATTTGTTGCGTCAGGGCGTGAGGCGTCAAAGCGACTGATAAAGGGCGGAGCTGACGTACTGCTGACGCCTACCTACCACCCACCCACACACGCACTTCCTGACGCCATCCCCCTCTTCCTCCCCTCTCCCCCCTCCCTAGGAGAGAGAGAGAGAGAGAGAGAGAGAGAGAGAGAGAGAGAGAGAGAGAGAGAGAGAGAGGAGAGGCTTTGCATACTGAATGTACAGTATTTACCCGTCCAATAGGACTGGAATAATACGGCACTTTGATAGCCTGTTATTGGAGAAAACATACTATAGAGCGCGGTATAAAAGGATATAATCAACTACCATTTTGTGAGGTAACTTGTGAGGTATTCAAAGGGATGTGTGGTATTTCGGTAATTGATTCGAAAATGTGTTTGTTACTTTTTTTTTTTCTTATTTTTCCTCGTCTTCTCATCTTTTTTTTTTACCCCCTCGTTCTTTTCTTCTTTCTCTCTCCTCTTCCTCGTCTTCTTGTTCCTCTTCCTCTTCCTCGTCTTCTTGTTCTTCTTCCTCTTCCTTCTCCTCTTCCTCTTTTTTCTCTTCGTCTTCCTCTTCCTCTCCCTCTTCTTCCTCATCACCCTCCACCTCCCATTTCTCCTCCTCCTCCTCCTACTCTTCTTCACCTAATCATTCTTATCCTTATTTTAGTTAATCTTCACTCCTCACTTCTCATTCTTTCCTTTTCATTCTTTCTCTCTTTCTATCTTTCGTTCCGTTCATGTTCATCTAATTATCATTTTTATCCTCTCTGTCTCATCCTCTCTTGATCAAGTATATATCATGAATTCCTCTCTCTTATCACGTTTATCTATCTTCTCTTTATCAAATATTCGTCGTTAATTGCCTTTCTCCTCCCCAGGTACGTGGATGGTGGAGCTGGAGCTGGAGCTGGAAAGCTGAGGGCAGGTTGTCTCAGAAGAGCTTCAGGTGGGGTCCGTATGCTCTCTCTCTCATTCTCTTATTCTCTCTATGTGTCTGTCTTTCTCTATCTCTCTCTTTGTCTCTGTCTCTTTCTCTCTTTGTCTCTTTGTTTCTCTCTCTCTCTTTCAATCTCTATCTCTCCTTATCTCTCTCTTTCTCTCTCTATCTCTCTTTATCTCTCTCTCTCATTCTTCCCCTCCCCTCCCCTCTTTCCTTGTATCCTTCCCCTCTCTCCTTCCTTCGCCCCCTCCACTTCCCCTCTCTTCCCCCTCCACTTTCCCACTCTTTCCCCTCCCCCACCCCTCTCTCCCCCTCCCCCACCCCTCTCTCCTCCCCTCCCCCACCTCTCTCTCCCCCCACCCCTCTCTCCTCCCCTCCACTTCCCCTCTCTCCCCCTCCCCCACCCCTCTCTCCTCCCCTCCCCCACCCCTCTCTCCTCCCCTCCACTTCCCCTCTCTCCCCCCTCCCCACCCCTCTCTCCTCCCCTCCACTTCCCCTCCCCCACCCCTCTTTCCCCTTCCTCCACTTCCCCTTTCTCCCTTCCTCCACTTCCCCTCTCTCCGCCCCTCCCCCCTCCACTTCCCCTCTCTCCCCCCTCCACTTCCCCTCTCTCCCCCCCTCCACTTCCCCTCTCTCCTCCCTTCCACTTCCCCTCTCTCCCCTCCTCCCCCACCCCTCTCTTCCCCCTCCACTTCCCTTCTCTCCCATCTCTCCCTCCCTCCACTTCCCCTCTCTCCTCCCCTCCCCCACCCATCTCTCCGCCCCTTCCCCACCCCTCCGCTTCCCCTCTCTCCCATCCTCCACTTCCCTTCTCTCCTCTCCTCTACTTACCCACCCCTCTCTCTCCCCTCCACTTCCCCTATATCCCCTTCCCCACCCCTCTCCCTCACCCCTCCCCCCCTCTCTCTCCCCCCCTCCACTTCTCCTCTCTCCTCCCCTTTCCCCTCCCCTCCCCCACTCCTCTCTCCCTCTATATCCCCTTCCTCATCCCTCTCCTCCCCCACCCCTCTCTCCTCCCCTCCCCCACCCC
>BOPN01002437.1:182500-185000 GCA_017312705.2 Penaeus japonicus
TATATATATATGTATGTATGTATGTATATATACATATGTATATAAAAATGCACATATAGACTGCTTTCCGCAGAATTGCGATTAGAAAGAAATAAGCTTAAATTCCCACAATATTTCGTCTTTTTTTATGGGGTGATGAATCGCACATATTCGGCATCTTTTGTGGCGGTGTGCGTGTGCCATAATGTGCCATAGGTATGTCAACTAGTGCGTTTAGCGAAATTTATCTCTTTCTTTTTTTTTTTTTTTTTTGCTTTTCAACCTCTCATCGACTTCTGTTTTATCGCATTAAATCGTCGTTTATTTTCCAAAATGTTTCGTCTCCTTATCGACTGATGTATGGAGAGATTTGTTCATAATATGTGCGGGTTGAGTGAACACCTTTGTGGCCGCTGTTCGTGTTTCGTTTGACTGGGGAATGAACGAACGCGCGTGTTGTTATCTCGTAGGTTCTTGAGTATGCTGTGTGCGTGAGATATGTGGTCGTGTTCGTGTACGTGTGTGTGTGTGATACATAGACACACACACACACAGACACACACACACAAACACCTACCCCCTCCTCCCCCTCTTCCTCCCTCCTCCCCCCTCCCCCTCTCCCTCCCCCTCTTCCTCCCCCTCCCCCCCCCTCCCTCCCTCCTCTTCCTCCCCCCCCCCCTCCCCTCCCCCTCCCTCCCCCTCCTCCTCCCCCCTCTCCTCCCCCTCTTCCTCCCTCCTCCCCTCCTCCCCCTCTTCCTCCCTCCTCCCCCCTCCTCCCCCCTCTCCTCCCCCTCTTCCTCCCTCCTTCCCTCCTCCCCCCTTCCCTTCCTCTTCCTCCTCCTCCTTCTCCCCTCCTCTTCCTCCCTCCTCCCCCCTTCCCTCCCTTCCCTTCCTCCCCCTCTTCCTCCCTCCTCCCCTCCTCCCCCCTTCCCTTCCTCTTCCTCCTCCTCCTTCTCCCCTCCTCTTCCTCCCTCCTCCCCCCTTCCCTCCCTTCCCTTCCTCCCCCTCTTCCCCCCTCCTCCCCCTCCTCTCCCCTCTTCTCCTCCCCGCCTCTTAAATTCCCCATGGCTCTAACATGGCGTAGAGTATTATGATGACGAGGGGAAAATGCCACACCATAAAATTGCTTCTTTTGTGACCTGGTTCGACCTTCTCCTGTGACCTTCGATCTGGGTTTTGGCAGAGTGCCTCCTTACTCGACCTTGATTCAGTCCTTGTCCTTGTTTTTTTTTATGCTTTTTCTTTTGTTTCTTTGTTTTATGATTTTGTTTGTTTGTTTGTCTGTCTGTTGTTTAGAAAATTATTTTGCCCATTTTTAGTCAATCAAGGTTTTTGTTTTGTTTTTACTTGTTTTTTATTTGTTTGTGAATGTCACTTAAAACACTTGTTTATTTGTTTAATATCATTAAGCAATTATCTTTATATATATATATATATATATATATATATATATATATATATATATATATATACATGTATATATATATATATATATATATATCTCATATCATAATCCAATTTTACTTTGTTTCTTTTATTTCTTTATAACCCTGACCTCGTTTCAAGCCAAGGTGACCTTATTTCTCTTCTAGCGAGGTTTCCCTTGGCCTTGACCTTTCCCCTCCCCCACTCGCCCCCTACCCCACTCTCCCCCCACCCTCCTTCCCCGAAAACACATTTCCGCTTCTTTCGCGCTTGGCCGGGTCAGTCTGCGTCGATTTCTGACCTTCTGTGACCTTCTGTGACCTTCTCAAGAACAGAAAGAACAGGAGGCTTTTTTTTCTGTGGCTTTGGTGGGTTTCTTAGTGTTCTTGGCGCGGGGAATTTTGTTTATTTATTTTGGGGTCTTTCTCTCTCTATCTTTTTCTTTCTATTTCTCTCTCTCTCTCACTCTGTGCCTCTGTCTCCTTCTCTCTCTCTCTGTATTTCCCTCTCTCTCTCTCTCTCTCTCTCTCTCTCTCTCTCTCTCTCTCTCTCTCTCTCTCTCTCTCTCTCTCTCTCTCTCTCTCTCTCTCTCTCTCTCTCTCTCTCTCTCTCTCTCTCTCTCTCTCTCTAACTCTCTCTCTCTCTCTAACTCTCTCTCTCTCTCTCTCTCTCTCTCTCTCTCTCTCTCTCTCTCTCTCTCTCTCTCTCTCTCTCTCTCTCTCTCTAACTCTCTCTCTCTCTCTCTCTCTCTCTCTCTCTCTCTCTCTCTCTCTCTCTCTCTCTCTCTCTCTAACTCTCTCTCTCTCTCTCTCTCTCTCTCTCTCTCTCTCTCTCTCTCTCTCTCTCTCTCTCTCTCTCTCTCTCTCTCTCTCTCTCTCTCTCTCTCTCTCTCTCTCTCTCTCTCTCTCTCTCTCTCTCTCTCTCTCTCTCTCTCTCTCTCTCTCTCTCTCTCTCTCTCTCTCTCTCTAACTCTCTCTCTCTAACTCTCTCTCTCTCTCTCTCTCTCTCTCTCTCTCTCTCTCTCTCTCTCTAACTCTCTCTCTCTCTCTCTCTCTCTCTCTCTCTCTCTCTCTCTCTCTCTCTCTCTCTCTCTCTC
>BOPN01002438.1:47500-50000 GCA_017312705.2 Penaeus japonicus
TTATCTTATAATTCACCACATGCAGATTTTGCGTGCGCCCACCTTTAGAATCTTAACTATGCAGGGCAGAGGTCAGAGAAGTTATGGGTATAATACCCTTAATGTGACCATTTGGATAAGGAATTTCGTCCATTGCGGTCAGGTCAGTGATGATAACATCTAAACAACCCGCCTCGGGCCACTCGGCTTCAAACCCCAACCCCTGGACCCTATTTTGAGATCCCCCTCCCCCCATTCCCCTAACCCCTTCAACTCCCCCTTCAACTCCCCCTCTCCCTCCGACTCTCTCTCAATCTCCCCGTCCCCCCCCCCCCCCCCACAACCTCCTCCTCTTCTTCACCCTGTAACTCCCTCCCCCCCACTTCATCCCACACTAACTCCTCCTCCCCTTCCCCCACCCCCTCGTCCACTACCCTTCCCCCTCTCCCACTCCCCTTCCCCCACCTCCTCTCCGACTGCCCTTCCTCCACCCCCTCTTCCACTCCCCTTTCCCCATCCCCCTCTCCGACTCCCCTTCCCCTACCCCCTCTTCCACGCCCCTTCCCCCACCCCGTCTCCGACTCCCCTTCTCTCACCTCCTCTTCCACTCCCCTTCCCCCACCCCCTCTTCCACTCCCCTTCCCCCACTCCCTCTTCCACTCCCCTTCCCCCACCCTTTCTTCCACTCCCCTTCCCCCACCCATTTTTCCACTCCCCTTCCACCACCCCCTCTCCCACACCCCTTCCTCCTCCCCCTCTCCAAGAAACTCCCCTTCCCCAGCACCGATCTGTATCCCCCTCCCTACCCCTTCACCCACCCCTTCCTCCCGCTTAAACTTTCCTCTTCACCGCTTCCCCCCTCCCCCCTTTCCCCTTCCCCCTTCCCCCCTTCTCCCCTACCCCCTCTTCCCCCCAACCTGCACTCCTTACTACCCCATCGGTACCACACCTTCGCCTTATACTGCTTCTTCACTATCATACATATTTTTCACCCCAGTATGCATTTTCCTCTTGTGTGTCTGTCTTGCTTGTTCCCTTATTGGCTGTCGATCTGAACGTTTCTCTCTCTCTCTCTCTCTCTCTCTCTCTCTCTCTCTCTCTCTCTCTCTCTCTCTCTCTCTCTCTCTCTCTCTCTCTCTCTCTCTCTCTCTCTCTCTCTCTCTCTCTCTCTCTCTCTCTCTCTCTCTCTCTCTCTCTCTCTCTCTCTCTCTCTCTCTCTCTCTCTCTCTCTCTCTCTCTCTCTCTCTCTCTCTCTCTCTCTCTCTCTTTCTCTCTCTCTCTCGCTCTCTCGACCACCTTCATTTCCTTATTTTTTAGATTATCTTTTTTTTTTCTATTTGTTCTTTTTTCATTTATTTCTTTTTATTTCTTCTTGCCTTTTTTCTGTCTTTGATTAATCTTAATTCGTCTTTTCTTCATTCTTATTCGTTTTTCCTCTTCTTCTATCTTCTTCTTCTTTCTTCTTCTTCTTTCTTCTTCTTATTTCTTATTATTATTTCTTCTTTTCTTTCGTCTTTTCGTAATCCTCTTCTTTCTTCTTTTCTTTCGTCCTGTCTCATCCATTTGTTCTGATGTTTATCATATTTTCCTCTGTTCATCACTAATTCATTTGTTCCCATTTGCCTTTCTCATCATCATCATTATCATCACTTTTTTCCTCCTCCTTCTTCTTCCACTTTTTATCATTGTCTCTTTTACTCTTTCATCTTCACCGTCATCCTCTTTATCATCATGTATATTTTTTTTTTCCTTATTTTTCTTCTGTTTTATCTTGGACTGTTGTTTTTTCTCTTTTCTTCTCCCTTATTTTGTATTTACTCTTCCTCTATGATTTTTTTTCCCTCCAGCTTTTGCCTTTCTCAACTTCATCACATTTCCTTTCCTTTCATTACTTATCATCTTTATCTCCTTTTCTTTTTTTCGTCCTCCTCCTCCTCCTATCTTTGTTTCCTTTCCATCTCCTCTTTTATTCTTCTTCCTTTTTTTTCATATTTTCCCCCCTTTTACCCTTCTCTCTTCTACTGAGTTTTCTTTTACTTTTATATCTTTCTCTTTCTCCTCCTTCTCATTATTATCATTATTATGACTGGTAATACTATCATTATTAATTTTGTTATTATCATATCATTTATTATTATCATTACTATTAATATTATTATTGTTATCATTATTATCATTATCATAATTATTATCATTATTATTATCATTATTATTGTTAATATTATTATCATTATCATTATTATTATTATTAATATTATTATTATCCTTATTATTATTATTATCATTATTATTATCATTATCATTGATATTATCATTATTGTTATCATCCTCATTATCATTATTATCGCTATTATCATCATAACTACGATCATTACTATGATTATCTTTATTATCATCACTGTTAGACCGACATCTTCTATCTACTCTTCCTATTTTTTTTTTCTTTTACTTTATCGTCTTCGCTTTCCCTTCATTTTGCATTATCTCTCTTCTGTCCCTTCTCTTATTCTCTCTTTCTCTC
>BOPN01002438.1:66808-69308 GCA_017312705.2 Penaeus japonicus
GTGTGTGTGAAAGTTGGAGGGCTACAGAGAAATATGTTTTGTGTTGGCCTGTTTTACAATTAGAATAGCTAGATGTAATTACAACATAATTCAGGGGGAGCCTCTCTTTTCATAAATAAGTGTTGATAGGTAATTTTTTTATTTCGTGGAAATCAGAATAATTTGTTTTTCAGGGAAGGAATACATCGGTATTACGCTCTTGTTTCCATCGTGCATTCTTTTTAGTATAAAGATGCTTTATCGCATTGTCCAGCGATAAAGATAAAAGTATATCAAAATGGTGTGCTATCCCCTGATATATATATATATATATATATATATATATATATATATATATATATATATATATATATATATATATATATATATATATATATATATATATATACCGATATACATCAAGAATCATATCACTGATTTTTCAGATCAAAGGCAAAATATGTTTTTTAATCAAAGCTGGGTTGTTCTGCCGTAGATTATATCTCCAATACCAATGCCCCTCGTATTTCTTTGTCATTGCCAACCCTTGTATCCAGTTTGATATCACTTACTATTCTATTATCTAATACGGCATATATAAATGGTTATGAATAACACCTGAAATATAGTACAAAGCTATTTTTCTATTCCTATTGTAATACTACGTAAAGAAATACGAAACAATTGATATCCAGTGCCATTTGGATATGATTATAGTTTCAATATGCCTTTAGTTGCAAGATTGACAATTGGTTAACGATTAAACATTATGAAAAAGAAAATCAGAAGTTGAGGATAAAAGATATACATATGTACGCATAAGGACATCTACATAAGGAAATGTATATATGAAGGGGATGTATGTGTGTGAGTGTGCGTCATGGGTCTAGATCTCTATGTGTACGTTTTCAAGTGATATTTTTTTTTATAATTGCCGATCATTAAATGTTCCACAACCCTAAAAAAACTCACCCCACCCACCTGATTGTTTTTTTTTTACTGGGATGGCCAGAGCTCGAAATATGACGCGGCAGGCAGACCGGGGCCAAGGCGGAGGTGTGGCCAGCTTCAGTAGTCCGTAACTATGACTACAGGCAAATTGGCCAACTCATAAATCCTGGCGCGAGGGCGAGCAGCCAGATACATAATTCAGACGGTGTATCGGTAATCAGGTTGGAATTACTGTTTTATATTTGTATTAAGAGTTATGCTTTCTCGTATTACAGGTATTGTACATCATAGATAATGGTTAACGTGTTTTAGAGTCATGTTTCAGGCCCATTATGTCCGAAGTTGGGAGCGTTTTAGTGGTCAGGGTAACCTCTACAGGTGTGAGAGTGTTGGCTTTATCTTGCCTCCAAAGAAGAGGAATTAAGGGAACGCAGGACCTGAATTTAGAGACCTGTCGTGACCTAAAGTGGTTATCTCCCCCTTGCTCCTTACACCGGATTCTCATTCTCAAGGTGGTCCTGATTATACGTGCAGAATGAGTTGAGTCTTCTGTATATGTGGAAAAAGTACCATCTTGTCTTTTAGTCTTATCCAGAGTACCTTAATTATGGTCATATATTATCAACACGGGCGCTAAAGCGACAATTTATATATGTATATACATATACAGACAAAAAAAAAGTTAAGGTGACCCCTTAGATACAGAGAGTGATGTTGTCTTTTTATGCAATTTTGGTCGCACTAATGAGAAGCAGATTGCAGCATTTAAAAAGTCATCATATATAACATTATAGGCGTGCATGATATTTCAATTTGCATATTCTTCTGTGAGCTGCCACAGCTAGATTCTATTTTCAGAAGTTGACCTAGTCCAACATACAATTATAATATACAACAGAATGAACCCCTTACGCTCGAGAAATACAAATGGCCTTAATTAATATTGCATTATGTGAAAGCTCTCAGACCTTGAAAGAAACCAGTAGCGCAGCGAGAACACGTGGCCGAGATGCAGTCAGCATCGGAGATCGAGGGCCTTCCAGGGAGGAGCACGGAAATCCTGCAGAGGCCAAGTTGCGTTTCTCCACGCGGGATTACGGTGCTATAACTTAAGTTTTAGCACTGGGGCGTCGGAGCAACAGCCCGTGCGCCTCATTGGCAACTTCCGCGTGCTTCTTGTATGCCGACTGTTAAGGAGGAGAAGAGCAGAAAAGTTCGAAAGCGAGAGCATGCAGATGGGCGTCCTTCCTAATGAAGCCCATCCTTTGTCCTCTCTTCTACTCGTCCCCCGACATGCACTTCACTCTGTGTGGCCCTCTCATCTCGTTCGTTATACTATCCCTCTCTCAACGCCCTCTTACCTCGACCTCTCGGGTTCCGGTGAGATAGCACGTCGCCTTTCGCTGGAGAGATAGGCATTGGCAACTTTTTTTATGGTTTGTTGAGCAGGAAAAGGAAAGGAAATTTGATCCGAGCGAGCCTAAATTAGTCAGCTTGATAGGCAGTTTGATTATTAGTGCCAAAGAGGAGTAGACAAAGTAGGAAAATGCGCCCTAGATGTAAAACTAGT
>BOPN01002438.1:74308-76808 GCA_017312705.2 Penaeus japonicus
CGTCCAGCAAGTCGAGCTTTCATTCTCCAGACGCCCCGGGTACCCCATTAGGCCCTCCGAAGAAGTGCAGGAAAAAGGGCGACGATAATATTAGTCATATACGTCATGTTCGCCGAGAAGAGTCGGTGCCAAGTGGTGATTATCGCCGCTCCTCATTTATTTATTATTTTTCTCTTTTTTTTAAATGCCGCATAAAAATGAGAAAACAAGAAATCCACCAGGAGCGCAGCGCCGTCTCCCCCCCCCCCCCCCAGTCTTTCCAGTTTCCAGGAGACGAGCGGTTACCGAAGGCAATTACCACCGCTCCAGAAACCTCGCTGGTGGTAATCTTGAGCGGAATTTCTCAGGGGCTGCCAGAGAGATTCCACGAAAGCACGTAAAGTGGGAGTCAGGCATTATTTACTACTTTGTTGCGGTCAGCCAACAGGGCTGCCAGCAACGAGCTCGGCGTTGGTAATTGAGAGGGTTGGTATGCCTGCTCGATTCACAGATTGAGGATATTGAGTCCATTTTGCGGCCGTTCGGTCGATCTGAGGTTAGATACCTTATGATCCATCAAATCCAGTGATGTCGAGCAATTTCAGAGATTCACACGTGCAATGGCTTCTAAAACCATCACCGCGCCACCATCCCTCACGACACAAACAATTCCCCGACGCCATCTCGATTCGGAAAAACCTACAGTAGCGTCTTCACGTCGCCGATCCACTCACGGCGTCAGACCCACGTTGGGAACAGAAGAAAAAAAATCCCCCCGACTCAGCCGACTCTCCAAAACGCCGCGATTCGCTGTTCAGTCATCCGAAACAGCGTCTATTTCCCATCAACCCCGACAACATTTACGGGGCATTCGCATTTTTCCCGACCGCCCGCTGTTCCGACGAGGCATTTTCCCCCCCGGTTATTACTTGTTTCTCGGTGATTTTTATGGCCCTTCCCATTGACTTTTATTTCTGCTAATATCATTTTATTTGTCCTCTCTATTAGAACTTTGCTTAACTAGACCGTTTGTGTGTGTGTGTGTTTTTTTTCTTTCTTTTTCTTTTGTTTATTTTGAGATGGTTGCTGATAAAATCAATATTTTAAATAAATGCGTCCTACATGAAAGGTGGGATATTATCTTAATGGTGATATTGACAAAATTATATGATGGAAGTAATGATAACTCCTTGTTCTTTTGATTAGCGTCATTAGCTTTGTGGAGTTAGTAATAGTTATCGGAGTATCATATCCCTTGTTATCAATTGTTAACTTTTATTGATATTGTTGATTGTTGTAGATTTGGTGTTTTCATATCATATTTATCGATAGGAGTGTTATCATTAAAGTTGTAATCCTTATTATATTTTTTATTCTAGTATGATGGTCTTACCATTATTATCATTATTATTATTGTATCATCATCAGTCATAATCATTATTATTATCATCTATTATTACTGTATGATATCGTCATCGTTATCGTCATCGTCATTATCATTATCATCACTACTATCATCATTACTATTATTATTACCAATATCATCATCAGCAGCACCACCACCACCACCACCATCATCACCATCATCATCACCACCATCTTAATCATCATCATCACCACCATCCTAATCATCATCATCATCATCATTATCATCATCATCATCATCATCATCATGTTAATCTTCAAACGATGACTCATCACCTCTTGACACCATTACGACCGCATTTACAAGGATAAGAATATTTGAATGAATGGCAAGATATTTTTAATAGCTCTGGGCTCTGCAACAGGAAGCGTGTGATTCATTGCAACACTGGCAATGGCAAGTCCTTGGTGCTTTCGGTGAAGGCAAGACGTCCGGAGACAAAACGATGTTCTCATCACCGTAAAGACGCCGTTTAAGAGACTTCGCTTAATGGCGGTTTCGAGGCAAGATGGCGGTCCTTCAGGGGGAGACGGAAGAAAAGTGATGCTTGGGATCGTTTTGCTTTTGCTCTTTTATTCTTATTATTTTCCCTCTCTTCTTCTTCTCTTTTTCTTTTCTTTTTTCTCTGATATATTTTTCTTGTGCTCCTTCTCTCTTTCTTTCTTTTTCTTTATTCATTTTTTTTTTGTTTGTTTTGTTTTTTGTCTTTGTGTCTTCTACATTTGGATCTTTTTCTTCTTCTTCTTCTTCCACTTCTTCCCTTTCACTCTTTTATCTTTCCATTTCCTTTTTCTTCTGTTAATACTTCTTTCTCTTTTCTTTTTTCTCCTCCTCCTTTTTCCTTTTGTTTTTCTTCTTATTATCATCATTACTAGTGGTAGTATCATCATTATTATCATTAGTGTTACTGCTATTACTATTCTGTTATAAAAAAAAATTATGGTGATAATGATGATGATGTTATTATTACCATCATTGTTACTTTTATGATTATTGATAGTGCCATTATCATCATCGCCATTATTATCATTATCATAATCATTATTGTCATTGTTATTATTATCATTATTATAATTATCATTATTATCATTATTA
>BOPN01002438.1:86808-89308 GCA_017312705.2 Penaeus japonicus
CCTTTCCCTCCTTCCTCCCCTCCCCCTGCCTCCCCCTTCACCCCCCGCTAAAACCGCAAGAGCTTCAGAATTCCGAGTTTCCTCAATTTTCAAGATAATTGATGTGTCCTCCGTTGTTCCCTGCGGACGAATGTGAGAAGTCGTCCGAAGAAGTCGGGCCTGCTGCATTTTCACCTCGGCGTACAAAGACACGGCTGCAAGAGAGAAGGACGGAAAAACGCACAGTTCTTCTATTTTTTCCGTTTGTTATGGCTTTCCCTCGCGACCTCAGAGGAGCTGTTCTGCCGCGGAGAAACCGGTCGTTAATTTCCTACTCCTGTTAACGCCATTATATTATTTTCCTTCTAATATTCCCGGCAGCACGATCAGCATAATGCTACCGGTGTTATTGGTTCCATCTCCCCGTGTTTAGTTCAGTATCCCATTAAACAGAAAGGCGATAAGACTTTGCAGCCACAGTTTCATTATCACTTAACACTAGATTAGTTATCTGTCTCATCTAATAGCGGTCAGACAAGAAATTTGCTGAGCGAGTTAAGGTAACTTTATGGGCCGATGATTAAAATTTAAGTACCCGACGTACCGGCGTCTCTGTGTTAATTATGTCGCGCTCTTGTCTTGGCTAATCTGATTTAAGGATATCAATTCCCGGTCATGAGGCTCTTATACGATACATTTACTCCTTGATATTAGGCTTTTAATTTCTCGAAATCTCCTGTTATCAGTAAGTGACCACAAGGCGTCAAGACTTGATTTGAGCGGTCTATCAATGGCATCTTTTATTCTTTTATCATTGAATAAGCCCGTTAATAATTTATTCCATTGCCCTCTCAAATGCCATGCTAAGCGTAAAGGGCTCAGGTTTCTCATCGTTTCGCTCCTTTTTCCTTTCAGATTGCATATTCTTTTTTTTCTTTATTTATAACCTGTTTTCATCACCCGAACCTTACATCTCGTGGTTTGCAGATAATTACCTCTCATAATTACTCTTGACCACCGCTGCCTTTCCTTTTGACATGCATTTCGCGATGACAAAAGCCCCCGCCTCCCCCTCCCCTCCCCCCCACACACCATTTCGCCGGCAACCTCCCGCGGGTATTTTGTTTCTCAAGCCGCTCTCGCCGCTCCCGTCCAACGGCGGTGGGCGAAGATTTCTGGCCTTACCTTGGGAAACGGGTGAAACTCTCCCGCTCCCTATCACGCTGTTATTTACGTTATATAGATTTATTAGATCATAGGCTCGAGCATGACGGAACAGCGCTTACAGGCCCTTGAAATTTCCAGGTCAAGCGTTTGTGTGGTTGTGATATCAAGGTAATAGAGGGAAAACGTTCACGCTACCTCGAGACGAACAGACTGGAACCCCGTGCTAGGAGGAAGCTTGCTCTGTCCATTGGCGAATTAATACTTTGTTTGCTATATGGAGGATACCTGAAAAGAGGGGGAATAGGCAAGGCTATTCTAAAGTGAGAAAGCGATGAATGGATTCGTAGTAGAGAGAACATTCGTCCACGCGCGATTGTTTAAACTGGATTTCTAATCTCGAATCAACTCTCGGGTCTTATCATTGCCAGTTGGCAGAGATTAATGACAAGGTTTTGGACAGTTTTGCTCTGTACACACAATGCAACTTTGCTTTTGAGTGAGAGAATAAATTGCAATCATAGTGGTATTCGCTGATTGTTTATTTGTTCTTTTTTTAATCCGTTGTTTGTACTCTCCTCTCAGCCCATTTCTAAACCTCAAGGGTCCTCGTTGCTCGTCTTTCCCTCTAATAGTGTCTGGAGCAACTTCAACCTAGCATTAGCTTTTATATTTCCCGCTGGCAGTTATATAAGATTATAATCAAACATGATTAATGTCCGTTTCATCACTTCAACTCCAGCCGCAACAGAACTGGAGCAGCGACTTTCTACTCTTGTCCAACGGGAGGGAATTCGCGTATAGGGGAAAGGTAAACAGACACGATTATCGAGTCCTTGTTGACAGGAAGTAGGAAACGGAAGAAAGGCTTCGCAGAAACCTATTGTGCGGACAGAATGGACACAGGATGAAAATGGATTAAATGATATAATACATCGATAAAAAAATAGACAAGTCATGATACAGGAAAGCTTGACTAAGGGTGGCATTACGGAAGGAATCAAATAGATTAGCGAGGGTGAATGGGAAGAACAACAACATGACTTCGCAACAAACAAATTCAGCCGCGTTTGAATGAAAGGACATCTTGCAAAGGAATGGATTGCAAATTTGGTCTCTCCAGCTTAATTTATTCCTTTTGTGTTCTTCGCGTTGTCTATTTTTTGCACTTTTTAAAGTTTCGCATTTGATAGAGCCCTTAGGGACTACCGCTACGTGGATTTAGTTTGTTAACCATACTATGTACATAAAGTCATATTAAGGCTAATAAGGGTGAATTTTGGATGGCAATACACACGGAATTAGTGCCTCGAAACCGTCACTTATTGTTATTATTTCCATAGATATAGAAGTGGAT
>BOPN01002438.1:94308-96808 GCA_017312705.2 Penaeus japonicus
GGAAGCACTCACTGGTCATATCTTGCTACGCGTAATCATCATCTTTTGGTCGCTGTTTTCACACTTTTCGATATAGGAATAAGCATGGAAAAAGCGGTAATGAAAAGATACACAAAGTTTATGTAGAGATGGAACAAAATAATTATGGAAAAGATAACACGTAGGAAGAAGACATTTATTAGATAAAATAACAAAGAGAAAAAAGAAGTTGAAAGCAAACCTTCAAAGCAAATCCAAAGCAAAAGATTCAAGGTCTGAGAAAGGGGACACGAGGAAGGAAACGAAAACAAAGACGCGGCAGAAGGCGATGCTGCGAATCAAAGAAAAAAATCAGGAATATAAAACGTGAACGAACAGCATTCTAAAAATACAAGCATCCTAGTCGTAAATAATGAGCAAATTAAGTTAAATAAATATCACAACAGATTCGATGTCATGAGATAAAAACGCGGAAATGAAAGATTAATGAAGGACGATAAAGTAGGAAAAGGATCAAGGAAAGAGACGGAAGAGCGCGATCTAGAGACAGACCACAGGACGAGAGCACAGTGTGTACAGGCCGTTGTAGCCCCTAAGGCGGTGGCTGGCGACGGGATGTGAAGTAGATCGCAAAAAAACAAATCACATAGGATTGCTACAAGAATCTCGGTAACAAAAACAAACACGATAATCTACTTTTAATGCGTACATATAATCGAGCCCGGCCGGTAGCCTTAGAAGTGCATGGAGGGTGTGGCCGGGGAATGCGACTGGTGTTACAGATGTAAGGCAGGGAACCGCCTCGCAAACATGGGTGGAACCTCGGGAGGTAAATTAAGAATGCGGCCGTTGATGCTAAGGACAGACGCGGCATTAAGAAGGCTAAATTTACTCTCAATTAAAGATAGCAGCAATCAGGGTGGGTGTACACAAGCAGCCTTCGGAACACAGCGCTGCAAGAATGCTTGCGTGTAATAGCGCCCGGATGCCCAAGTAAAGCAAAGCTAAATGCATGTGCAAGGCTGCAACAACTGTCTACCTGTGTGTATATGTGTATATAAATATAAATGTGTGTGTGTTTGTGTGTGTGTGTATGTGTGTATATATAAATATATATATATAAAGATTCAGGATAAAACATTCCAACAGCGGTAACCTCCTGGCAAAAGCACAGAACCTGAATTGACGAGGTTTCACTGTGCTGCCTTTGTCTGAGCTCAGTTAGCATCCACCTTAGAGGGATCAATAAAACACATCAGGATAAAGCTTTGTGGTTGTATTTTTTGTAACCAGCTCATTTTTATAGTGCAATTTTACATGTGACAGTTATTCATGAGTACTACCACGGAACCAGAACTAAAAATATAGCCATGACCCTAAAGAGTGAAACCTTGTTAACTCAAGCTCAGTTCCATACAAACTGATATAAAACAGAAACAGAAGGGAAGATTTACAAAAGAAAAGGTACAGTAGTTTACTACGCTTTGATCAACTATTATGAAGTCAAGTTCATACAAGAGGCAGCTGTACAAGTTTGAACTTTGACTTTGTAGCTACGGGTGACAGTTCCTTGCACCACCGGCCCTGGGCTAGAACAGGTAGACGTCAAAGTCCATCAAGTCACTCAGACTGAAATCAAGATCTGGAATGTCCACACTATTATCAAACGTACTTCCTGTAAATGACTGTTTCCTGGGACGTCCACGCTGCCTCTTGGCTGGAGGTGGACCTGTGTGCTCCTCGGGAGAGACCGCTTCCGAGTGGGACACAAGGGGAGGGTTGTTACTCCCAACCGAGGTCAGTCGCAGGTTGGCATCCACCTCCATGCTGCCCACGCTGTCCAGGTCGCCAAGGGCTTCCTCTAGGGCCTCTTCCAAGTCCAGAATAGGCTCTAGACGATCCTCCTCTTCGCAGTCAACTGGACAGCCACTAGACAGGCTGCAATTTAAAAGAACCTGCAACTTGTCCTCATAATACTGGGGTGAGTCGTCTCGAGGCCTTCAAGATTATGTGCCCAAGACAGTGAGATAATGTTAGGGGCAGGGGATAGGTTCTGTGTATATATATATATATATATATATATATATATATATATATATATATATATATATATATATATATACATATATATGTGTATATATATGTATATATATATATATATATATATATATAGATATATATATATATAGATATATATATATATGTGTGTGTGTGTGTGTGTGTGTGTGTGTGTGTGTGTGTGTGTGTGTATGTGTGTGTATAGATATATACATGTGTGTGTGTGTTTGTTTGTGTTTGTGTTTGCTTGTGTGTGTGTGCCCATGTCCTTGTATTCAAGTCACTTATTCCACTCCTAAAGTGAGGGAACTCAGTTACTCTCTCTCTCTCTCTCTCACTCTCTCTCTCTCTCTCTCTCTCTCTCTCTCTCTCTCTCTCTCTCTCTCTCTCTCTCTCTCTCTCTCACACACACACACACACATACACTCTCTCTCACTCTCACTCTCTCTCTCTCTCTCTTTCT
>BOPN01002438.1:120240-130240 GCA_017312705.2 Penaeus japonicus
TCTCTCTCTCTCTCTCTCTCTCTCTCTCTCTCTCTCTCTCTCTCTCTCTCTCTCTCTCTCTCTCTCTCTCTCTCTCTCTCTCTCTCTCTCTCTCTCTCTCTTTCTCTCTCTATTTCTCTCTATTTCTCTCCCTATCAATCTAGCTATTAATTTCTATTTTTATCTCTATCTCTATTTATCTCTTTCAATCTCTCTCCCTATCTCTCTCTCTGTCTCTCTCTCTCTCTCTCTCTCTCTCTCTCTCTCTCTCTCTCTCTCTCTCTCTCTCTTTATTTCTCTTTCTCTCTCCTTCTCTCTCCCTTGTTCTCTCGTGTCTTATTCGCATTCAGTTTGGTCATTTGTTTTCCTAATGTACGTCCGCAAATAAACCTTTCATTTCTGATTTATAAATGCTGGTAAGTGCTTGACTGGCGAATCCATGCATGAAGTTAAGCAGTGTATGCATACAGAACACCAATAATGCGCACATACATACATACACATACATGCGTACAAACTTACAGGAATGCAAATATTCATCCATAGATTTATACATATATAAATGCATACCTATATACATACATACATAAATACATACATACATGCATACATAAACACGTACATATACACATTAACACACACACACACACACACACACACACACACACAGACTACGTACATCAATCCATCCCAATACCTTGTTACTTCAATGATAATGTTCAGTGTTGCAATCACACCCAACATGAAATGACACTGAAAAAAAAATCTTGAAAAAAAAGCAAAATTCTTGATGTACGAGTCAAGACAGGATATTAAACAAGGCGAAATATTACCGTCCTGTGGAGCTTAAAGATCTCCTGTGTTGCTTGAACCATTTATAAACTTGGTATTAACTTCGACGTTAATGGAAGCTACTAATATCACTCGATTATTTGCTTCGTTTGTTGATGTTGTCTTTCTGTTTATTTAGCTATCTCTTTGTCTGTGTGTATCTGTTTCTTCATCTTTTCCTCTCTTCTATTCCTTCTTCTATTTTTTTTCTCCTCCTCCCCTTGTCCTCTTCATAATCATCATCTGCTTTCTCCTGCTCCTCCTCCTTTTTACTCTTCCTTTTTACTCTTCTTTCTCCTCCTCCTTTTCTTTCCCCTCCTTCTTCTCATTTTCCTTCTCCTCCTTCCACTCTTCCTCCTCGCCTTTTTCTCCTCCTCCTCCTCCTTTTCTTTTACTCCTCACTATTTCCTCCTCCTCCTACTTTTCTTTTCCTCCACATCCTCTCCTCCTCTTCTTCTTCTTCCTCCTTCCCGTCTCTCCCTCCCTCCCCTCCCCTCCTCCCTCTCTCCCTCTCTCCCTCCCTCCCTCCCTCCCTCCCTCCCTCCTTCCCTCTCCCTCGCTCTCCTTCTCCTTCTTCTTCTCTCTACTCTTCTCTCACTTTCTTCCTTCTCTTGTACATGTAAATTCATCCACACCCCAGACCCGTTATGTTGCCACAGCCCACATAGATTGACATGTTCCTCTCATGTTGTTCTGGTATGCCTGCGTCGTGATGGGACTAAATGCTCCAAGCCACTTCCGGTGATCACGTGGGGGGATTCCATCGCGTGTGTCTGTGACGTCATGAATTCCTATTGGCTTTTACGATGAGAATGACAACAGGCGCACACGTGGGCTTTTATTATTGCTAACTGGCAACAGAGATTTGACAGCTGATTACTAGGCGGTTTTTCTTACTCGATAATGATCCCTAATTTCATTAACAGTTACATGTGGTTCTTTACAGCTGCATTATTTTCTATTTGATTGTACTAGTTGCATATTGTTCTCTTATTGGTGGATGTTAGATGGTAAGTTTGAGGTGTACCTATTTACTTACCGTCGGTTATTGGTCGCAGGTGGTTCTTCGAAGAATTCACTCAAGCTGTGTAAGAATATTTTGAAACTCTTTTTCATTGAATATTGAGGCATCATTATTTGAATGTCCAAAACAGGTCGTTCAAGTAACTAACTGCCCAGTGAAAGAACATCAAAATCATTGTGTTCTTTGAAATCTGACATCATGCAAAAGGACATCCATGTTATTCTACAGTCCTACCTACCCATCAAGCTTTGTTCTCCGCTGTATTCAGGCGACTTTCATATTCGGAGTGATAGAGCACGCGTCTCCGGCCCTCGTTGTTATGAAAAATTTCAGGTCAAGACGGTATGCCGTGTTGCAGCGGGGCGGCCTGCCTGCCACAAAGCGCGGGAATGCAACGCCATAAAGTTTACGATGATGTTGACAGAGTCTTCTCGTTATCGCTCTTTGTTTTGTCATCTGGAGAAAAGTAATGGAGTCGTCGGTCTTGTTACAGCTGATGTTTGATGAGGCGAGTCGTCTTGTGGCGGTCTGAGGCTCTGGGTATTCAAATTATTTAAGTATAGACAGCTGACCATTTCATTTTAAACAGTTCGGACGTACAGTGAAAAAATCGAATATATTGTTTATTCAGGAGTACGTTCATATTATCTTTTTATTTGCTACCCTGCTGGTATCATCTTTTTTATTTCTCTCTGTTAATTAGCTTCAAGAAGTGACTTTCTCACAACACACGTTACTTGCATTATCATAAAGTGTGTGCATCGCAAATACAAATAACTCAGTTCGCTTAGAAGTCGAATAAATATATCGAAATTACAGAATATCACTGACGTTCCCTACGCGCCCCCTTCGCCATTTTCGGATCCGCGACTCCAGAATCTTACTACTGGAATATCGCACTGCATATTTACCCAAGTCGATCAACAGGGATCGAAAGATAAATCAATATTGGCGCATATTACACAATGACCGGATAAGATGTCAGTGGGTAAACAGCAAGAAAATCAGAGACAGTCACCTAAGACGGAAGGGCCAGTTGCCTCTGACAGACGTGGCGGGACAGAGAGACCATCGAAGTGCGTGGAGATCAAACACAAAGACCAAGAGTGCGTTGTACCTTGGCCGATGGAGTAACACCGGAGGACGCACTCAACGTCGGTCACACTCTCGGCTTCGGTCCTTGAGGAATCACAAGCTCCTCTGGCCTGGGACGAGATGGGACGACGGCGTGACTGTGAGGAACATGTTCAGAGGACGCCGGTCTTCGGGGGAAGTTCAGGATCTTTGGATGATCCTGGGGTTTGCGTTTGATTCCTTGTATGTATGTTGTGGTCTATGTTATACGTAATACCCGAAATTAAAGTTTGGATTAAGCTTAAAATACGAGGACGAACTGACTTTTTTTTTCAATAATTGAGAATATGATAGGCAGATGATGATTGAGCTGAAACATGATATTGTTAAAAGTGATTACGTATTCGCTCCGTATATAGAATCATATATATTTGCATTTGCATCTGAGGAAAAAGTTACGAGTTACTTTGCAGTTCGTATTCGTTAAGATCAAACGTTTTCCATATCAGTAACCATTTCGATCTTACGGTATAATAAAATGCAGGGATTGTATTGTTATATGAGGATTTCGACATCAGGACGATTAAAGCTTTCACCGATCCGACTTTTTCCATTTGTTTTTCCTGAAGTTACTCGGAGAGGCTTTTTCTTTCGCTTTTTAATCTTCTTTTTTAGGTCAGTTTTCTCTTCATCAGTAGATAACCTCCAAACGCCCTAAATACCCAACGTAAATAATAAAAGGAATGATTATAAAATCTCCAAAAAGCACACGGAAAGCAACTTTTTCAGATGATGCTGTTGCAATTCTGCTTATCCGCCGTATGCAGGTCAGACGCTGCATGAACTGCACAATGAAGTCCGGTGCATTCATCTCGGTGTCATAAGCATGACTGAAAGGTGGATGCGGGATCAGCGGCCCAATATGATACCCGAGAGCCGCACGTCGCTGCAATTTGTGCGAATCACTGGAGGGAAGCTTAGCTCAGTCGGGAAGATGACTCGCGCGTTTCGGGTACCTCTTGCACTGACACGTGAGCAAGATGTGTATATATACAGGTATGAGTGTATAAGAAATGGGGAAATTATAATACTACTTCGGTTAATGGATGACTAAACCGAATAGACGTATCTTTGAGAATGGAATTTGTTCATACATCGAGGCAATGCGTCCACCATGACGGGAACACTGCAGGCGGGGCGCAGCCCTGTTTATATTGTCCACGAAGTCATTATATATGCATAGCATAAATCTCCCGGACAAGCATTTGATTGATTTACTATCCGGGATGGAGTTGCTCAGAATGCTTGACTGCTTCTTTGAAGGAGAATCTATAATGTGGGTTAGAGCCTGGTCACTGTTATGGCAACAGGACCGGTTGCTCCATTCATTTACTTGTTCTCTCTTTTTTTTCTTTTTTTTTTATTAATCTGGAGTCGATTTAGGTCAGAGTATTATCATCACGATCGAGACGTTGACTGACATGGATACCGTCGGGGAGAAAATTGAAAATATGAGAAATGGTTTTGGAATTGAACATGCGAATGGTTTGAGGTAATGAGCGACTCCCTTAATGACCCGACCCCGAAATTCGTATCATAAGTAAAGACACCCAATATTAATGACAGGGATCCGAACGCGGCTTGAGTCGAGTTCTCCGGGGTTTGCGGGCAGGTCATTATTCTAAAAATGGCACATGCAAGATGATTGTGCCGCCCCGACCTGCATTGCAATCTTCCGTCTTACGCAGCCCCTCGAGCCGCAGCGCCGAAGACTCCCTCAGCCTCGGAGATTGAGTCCATTCTGGGCCTTGTCGAGCGGAGCCATAAAAGACCGACCTCGACGCGGCCTCAGAGAAAAACGACGAAGCTAATGGCGCGGTCGAGTCCCCCGCTCGTCAAATTATGAAAATGAGACAAAAATGTTGCATCAAGACCGATAAATTGTGATGGAGGAAAAAAACGAGGTAAAGGGATGGAAGGTGGAGGGCCGGGGATCGCTGCTCTAGTTTGCAGGTCGTTAGAACGGTCGATGGAACTCGGCGTCGGAGGCGCGCCCTTGCCGGCACTCATCTATCTTGCATGGCCGCGTCCTGCATCGCAATACGGCCTGCCTCTCCTCTTCCCGTCCTCCTCCTACTCTTCCTCGTTTTTTTTTTTTTTTTTTACCTCTTCTTCCTCGTTGTTGTTTTTTTTTTTTTTACCTCTTCTTCCTCTTTTTCTTCTTCTTTTCTTCTTCTCTTTTTTCCATCTTCTAATACCTTTTTTTCTTCTCTTCTTTTATCTTCCTCGTATTATTCTTATCCGTATTCATCATCTCCTGCTTCTTCTTCGTTTTCTTCTTTTACTGATTATCATTATTATTATTATCATTATTAATATCATTATCAGTAATAGTATCATTATTATTATCATTATCATATTTATCATTTTTATTATCATTATCATCATCATTATTATCATTATTATCATCATCATCATCATCATTATTACTCCATTTTTATCCTCATCTTCATTCTCCTCCTCCTCCTCCTCCTCCTCCTCCTCCTCCTCCTCCTCCTCCTCCTCCTCCTTTCCCTCCCCGCCTCCTATTCCTTTTCCTTCTCTCTTTCCTCCTCTTCCTTTTCCTCCGCTTCTTTCTCCTCCACTTCCTCTTCTTTCGTCTCTTCTTCCTCTCACTATATCATCTGTTGTTAGTTATGCATTCATCGTCATCGTTTTTATTACAATTTTATTTAATGGCATCTTAAGAATGTTTATGATGAAGCAATTATTATCAAAATATGATGAGGATGATGATGAGAATGATGATGATGATGATGATGATGAGGAGGAGGAGGAGGAGGAGGAGGAGGAGGAGAAGGAGGAGGAGGATCATTAGTGTTATCATCATTAGCAGTAGTAGTAGCATTTTGGGAATGATTACCATTAAGTTCATCATTATCTTAGCCATTAACATTACACGCATCTATTTCTCCCAACTCTCCTGTCTCATCTGTTCTTCCTTCTTTTCCTTCACATCACCATTCTCCTTCCTCTCCTTCCTCCTCTTCTTCGTCGCTTTCTTCCCTTTCTTCCTCTCCTTCTTCATCTTCATCTTCATCTCCCACATCTCCTTCTTCTTCCTCTTCTTCCTCACGAAGATCCTCAGCCCCAGAGGGAACCCCAAGTGACACAGAAGAAATAATCCAAGACTTGATCCTTGCAACGGCACCTCGGAAGAAAAGCATTCAGCGAAGGAGAACAGAAAGCAATGAAAAAGAAAATCGAAGAGACCTTCCTTCGGACATCAACTGGGACCTCGAGACAGATAACGGAGCGGCAGGAGCACCACCTCCGTCTTCAAGAGCCAACAAGCATATCCTGCCGTTAGACTCGCGTGCCGTGTCCTTATGGAGATCCCAGAAGACAGCAGCTGCTAACTGGGATGGAGCGAGGCAGATTCTCAATATCAGGGCACGTCACTGTGGCATATTAAGAGCTCCGTTAAAAGGCGACTGGGAGAGAGAGAATGAAGTTTTATTTAAGACTTTTTTTTTTTTGAGGGTTGAAGAAGTGGGTTTGGTAGAGGAAGGTTGAAGGAGGGGTTTGGGTAGAGGAGGGGTTGAAGGAGTGAGTTGGATAGATGTTGCGATGTGAAAGAAGGAATTTTGACAGGTAAGAGGTTCTTATGAATAGTTGATGATGATAAACTCCCTTAGAAATCTGAAAAATTCATCATTAGGAATTAATCAGATTGAAGGCATAGACGACAGAAGGTCCTACTCCAGCATTCGTTACTATATAACCATTACTGTGCATCCCATTAAAAAAAAAAGATAACCAACGACGATCGAACATGACCTTAACACACATATCAAGTAAATAAACCCCACAAGCAGAGGTTACGGAAAGGGAAGTGAAAGTACACAGTGTAAAGTAACACGAGTTAAGGGGGCGTTATGGTTCGAGTCATAGACACACGTGCAGGTCAGGGCTGGAGAGGAGGGCGTGGTGGCTGCCGATGGAGGGAAGGCTGCTTTCGGGAAGGTTAATTGTTATTGATGAAGCCTGCCTGGACGGGCTGGCATGTGAAGTTAAATAAATTCTGTAAAATGAAGGGATATGCCTCGTGGCGGTTCGAAATAATATTAGCCGGCGCAGGCTGTGTTGCAAGGTGTGTACTTTTGTCGATCTAGTCTGGTCTACGCGATTCAGAAACTATACAATACAATTAGATGAGAGAATGTAAATATACCTATCCGTTAGACTTTCGGTGAATCCAATCTCCTTTTTCTACAATCCACAGAGCAGCATAATACATCGGGTAGAAGAAAAACAGCAACACCACAACACCGCAGTCAAAGTTGGCCTTGTTTTCCAGCTGTTGTCTTCCTTTCCCTCTCTTACTTTCGGAATCACTGCAAGGAACGGGTTCGGCCCAAAACGACCCGGCACGCTTCAAAGCAAGCAATTGAGACTTTCGGAAGGAACTGGAAACTCTTTTACGACCCCAGGTTAACGGCACCCCGGCAGAACCATTTATCTGTACTCGGTCACCTATAGGAAGGCGCCGGACGTGTTGCACTGTACCACAACAGATTGCTCCAGTGATATAATTACAGTCCGGAGAGCAGCGATGAGTTACGACGACGGTCCAACTCGGAGATGTAAAGCTGGGTGGGGAGAGGAGGGGGGAGAGGGAAGGAGGGATGGAGAGAGCGAAAGAGAGACATAAATAGATAAATAGATAGATCGACAGCGAGAGAGGGGGAGTGAGTGTGTGAGAATGAGGGCGATAAATGGATGAGAGAGAGGTAATAGGATAGAGAGAGATAGGAACAAAGATCAGAGAAACAGAGAGAGAGAGAGGCAGAGAGAAAAATGGAGACAGATAGAGAGAAGAAATTCACAATCACACAAACAAAAACAAAGCATCAACAAAGATGGAAAGAATAAAGGAAAGAGCGAGCACCAAACAAGCAAGCAAGCAAGCAAGAAGAAGGGCAGCGAGAGAGGTCATCCTGCTTAATGATGTGTGTCTCCACGGGAACAGCAAGAGCACACGAGGTTTGTCTGACCTAACTTGCCATGGCTTATACGATCCCCTGGAGGAGATAGCAGTGTGACCTGACCTGCGAGAGACCTAGATGAAGCAAAGGAGGAATAGGAAGAGACGGAGGAGAAGAAGGAGGAGGAGGAGGAGGTGGAGGCAAGAGCACAATAAAAATCCTCTCGGTTGCGTCTCATTTGTATTCCATTGTGAGGCTATTGAGAAGCGGGGACTGGCGGCCGGGGGTCAGAGAGGGCGCGCCGTGGTTACAGATTTGCACGCACACTATGTCCTCTGGCTTGTATCTGCAGCTCAGCGCGCCGCATTACATATTTATGTGTCCTTCACGTCTGGGTGTGTATGAATATGTAGTGTTTCTCTTTTTTCTGTTTTTCTTTTCTTTTCTCTCTTTCTCTCTCTTTCTGTGTCTCCCTTTCTCTCTCTTTCTTTCTCTCTTAATCTATATTTCTCTCTCGTTCTCTCTCTCTCTCTCTCTTTCTCTCTCGTTCTCTTTCTCTCTCTCTCTCTCTCTCTCTCTCTCTCTCTCTCTCTCTCTCTCTCTCTCTCTCTCTCTCTCTCTCTCTCTCTCTCTCTCTCTCTCTCTCTCTTTCTCTCTTTCTCTCTTTCTCTCTTTCTCTCTCTCTTTCACTGTCTCTCTCTCGCTGTCTCTCTCGCTCACTGCGATTATTTCTTTACAATGTAAATATCGCTTTAGCCTCTAATTAGCGAGAAATGCGTCTGGCTGCGTGGCATAACTAATGAAACGAGAGAGAGAGAGAGAGACATCATTATGCCAAAGCTGTCGGAAGTATCTCATGTGTTGCTTCGGTCCATTTGCTTTTCATTTTTCAAGTCAGTCTTTCATTTTTGGGGTTAAATTTACGATGCAGATCAGATGCTAAATCCCTACCGTGAAATATGGCCTGGATCACTTTGTATGTTATGGACATATGTCACTAATATGTTTTGATTGTGTGTTCTCTGGAATCCCTTTTCGATTGGTGAACTGCTTAGTATCTCTTTCTCTCTCTCATTCTCTCTTTCTCTTTCTCTCTCTTTCTCTTTCTTTCTCTCTCTCTCTCCTTCTCTTTCTCTTTCTCTCTCTTTCTCTTTCTCTTTCTTTCTTTCTTTCTCTCTCTCTCTCTCTCTCTCTCTCTCCCTTTCTCCATATCCCTCTCCCTCTGCCTTCCCCTTTCTGTCTCCCTCTCCCTCTCATTCTCTCTCTTTCTCTCCCTCTCTATGTCCACCGACAAACAAGCAAGCAAACAAATACGCACACAAAAACAAGCAATCAAATAAGCAAACAAATAATCAAGCAATCAAGTAAATAAACACGCACACACAAACAGACGAACACAGCACCAAATGCCCTCTCCCCACCCACCTCCACCTCCCTCCCCCCCCCTACCAGCTCCACTTCCCTCTCCCCCTACCACCTCCACCCCCTCTCCCCCCCCCCCACCTCAACCACCTCTACCCCCTCTCCCACCCCCTCTCCCTTCCCACCACCTCCAGCACCTCCACTCCCCCCCACCCCACTACCTCCACCCCTTCTCCCCTCCCACCACCTCCACTCCCCCCCCACCACCACCACCTACACCCCTTCTCCCCTCCCACCTACTCCACCCCCTCTCCCGCCCCCCCCCCCCCCCACCTCCACCCCCTCTCCCCCAGCCTGTGCTTTCCTCACTCGCTCGGTCATGTTATCCAAGCCAGTAATCAGCGAGCCGCCCGCCTGCCATAGCGTCCGAGCGGGCCGAGCGAGCTCCACTGCCTTTATAAACCAAATAGGAATAAAGTCTGCGAGATAGGCAAAGGCATCTAGCGTATCTATAATCTATAATCAACTCGGTAGTTAGGCTTCGGATGCAGCGGGATAAGCCAGCATCCCGCCGCCGCCCGCTGTGGCATTTATCACACGCTCAAAAATGATCTTATCAAGTGCATGGCATCAGCATGGCCATTATCTCCGAGCGATTTGCAACATCCCTCCATTGCATATCACTCGGCTTCGCTTTGATTAAAGAACGATTTCTAATTAAGTGGGGTTAGTCGTCCTTATC
>BOPN01002438.1:135240-137740 GCA_017312705.2 Penaeus japonicus
GTGATTACTATCCAGACATACTACCCTGAATTACATGTGTTCTCAGATTTATGGACGTGTGTTGATATCATAAACATTTTCGTCATGTAAGAGAAAATGCTCGACCAAATCTGAAAATATATCGTTAGGATAAAAAAAACTGTTTATTTTTTAAACATTATCGTGGAAAGTTCAATTATATATACTTTTTTTTCTCTCGGTGGATTGAAAAGTCGTAGGAAGAAAATCTCAAAGAATAAAGAAACTCGAGATTGAATAAACTAAAGAAAACATGTATACCATAAGAAACCAGTTTGAAGTTGTTCGTTCTTTTTTATCCACGGTCTCGTAAGATACAGACTATCATATCTACACACATTCTCACTGAAGAAGGAGATTAACAGATAACCGTCGTAACGGTTTTTCTCTCTCCTTCTAGTGTTGCTTGCGCGGGCTCGAGGCGACAGAGTGGCAGGAAGCAGGTTTCATGCAATGCCGTGGCAGTGAGTATGGGCTCTCATTTTGCTTCGAAGGAGTTTAAAGGGCGATCTGACTAGCTATGTTGTTGTCTCTTCGACTTTCTTTCTGGTACTCTTTCTCTCAGACTCTCTCTCTCTTCTTCTTTCTTTCTTTCTCTCTTTCTCTCAGACTCTCTCTCTCTCTTGCTTTCTTTCTTTCTCTCTTTCTCTCAGACTCTCTCTCTCTCTCACTTTCTCTCTCTCTCTCTCTCTCTCTCTCTCTCTCTCTCTCTCTCTCTCTCTCTCTCTCTCTCTCTCTCTCTCTCTCTCTCTCTCTCTCTCTCTCTCTCTCTCTCTCTCTCACTCTCTCTCTCTCTACTTTCTTTCTCTCTCTCTCTCTCTCTCTCTCTCTCTCTCTCTCTCTCTCTCTCTCTCTCTCTCTCTCTCTCTCTCTCTCTCTCTCTCTCTCTCTCTCTCTCTCTCTCTCTTCATTTCCCTTTCCCATTTTCTCCCTTGATTTCGCATAGAGATCGTGTGTACTGTATTGATTCCAACACCGTTAGGCCTCTCTAAGTGAATCATACCTGCGTCAGAGCTCTGCATGACGTCAGGCAGCATGAAGGCTGACGAGCGGGGGCCGAGGGGGAGACCCGGCTTATAATTAAACAAGTGTTATCACAGTTTCTTCACTGCTTAGAAATTCAAGAACTATTTCTTTTTTTTCCATTTCTTCTTCCTCGCTAAGTCATTGTTGCAAGATGTGTATTGCAGAGGTTGTGGGATCGGCGGTCTCGGCGGACGCGGGCGGTGAAGGTGAGCAGGGCGGGGCAGGGCGGGCGGACGGGGCGGGCGGGCGGCTGACCTTGGTGACCTGTGTTGAGGCTCAGGTATCAGGTCATTACCGCGGCGGCTGCAGGTAATGATGTTGCTTGGCTGATCGTATCTCCCAATTAATATCTTGCTTATCTAAATCTCGCGGGGATGCATGGGGTATTATTATCGTGGAGATAATGTTATCGAACACATTTCATCATGTTGCATAAAACAAATTGGTGCGCGGAACCTCGGGCTTTATCTTGTCGTCATGATCCTTATCAGAACTGAGGCTCTTCGATCCCCTTCGCCTTAGCCTTCGTCTTCGCCTTCGCCTTCGTCTTCGCCTTCGTCTTCGCCTTCGTCTTCGCCTTCGCCTTCGTCTTCGTCTTCGTCTTCGTCTTCGCCTTGGCCTTTGTCTTCGTCTTCGCCTTCGTCATCTCCTTCGTTTCTGCCTTCGTCATCGCCTTTGTCATCGCCTTCGCCTTCGTCTTCGTCTTCTCTCGGGGGGTCTGGGGTGTTCGTCTTATTTAGTGATCATGTCTTGGCATAGTGACATTATATCTTTATGTTGTCTTGTTATTTTGCCTAAACAGTGATTATTAGAAGATGTAACTACAGTAGAAGAGGGTGTGTTTACTTGCCCATACATCCCCAATTATTTACTATTCAAATTGTTAAATCAAACAAAATCGGCACTTTGACTAGGAATTAATGACAGAAAACAGTGCATGGAAATGAATAACTGCACAACACAGCACGAGTTACAGACATTTCCATTTCACAGTCGTCATCGAAAATCGTGAAACCGAAACGTCAATAACTCACCCTGCCTCGTGAAATAAAACATTCCCATTCGCATGCCTAAGAAACAGGAGAGAGATTCCGCGTAAGAGGTGGTGGCTGGGAGGTGATATACTGGCCTTGCTTCTTCCAGGAACTCGCCGCACCTACCTCATGATATCTCAGTGTAGATATCTATATCAACCAATTTCATTTCCAGAGCGAGAAGTGTGACGCAACTTTTTTTCTTTTTTTTTTGTGCTCAGTGCCCTTTGTCTGGCGATATCTCCACCCAAGTGCGCTGTAAAGTAGAGAGCATCTCGAAGCCATAAAAAAAACAAGTGATCTTCGGACTGAAAATGTATCAATCTCCCTGACAGGCACGTTCCACCCTGGTCCTCCATCGTTCGCAAAATAGGACTCGTGTTAGACTTCTTCCTCCGTCATTATCAGGGAGTGGCCGCCGC
>BOPN01002438.1:147740-150240 GCA_017312705.2 Penaeus japonicus
AGTATTCAAATTTCTGACATGCATAACCTGCTTCATTTTTACATACATGAAAATATCAGTGAGGTTATGTTTTTTTGTTTGATTGTTTGTTTGTTTTTAAATATGCATGGTATTTACTTGCATTTCATTTCCCAGAATTTACAGCACAGTCTTGTCTTCTAATAGCTATTAATGTTTTATTGATATTTATTGATGTCCGTTCTTTCCTTCTGTGATGCACGATGCATTGATGTTATTCCCTATGATTATTCGTGTCAATCCATTAGCCTCCGCATGACGAGAGTTTCTAAGGTGTGGCGAAATGGGCGTTCGTCGTTTTGCATACAGCTATATCTCACTTGTCGTGTCGTCATCACAGAGCTACTGATGCCTGACGGAGGTCGACGTTCTGTGTAGGTCTCCCTGGGCGAAGGCTGTAGGGGGGGAGGGGGAGGGGGGCATTGAGGCGCATTGGTACACTCGGGATTCGAGGAATGGAAAATGTGTGTATATATATATATGTTTTGCGTCGGTTAATGGCCAGTAAGTATGTCGGGCCAGCAACACCTAACAATGGGCTTGACACGCTTGACCTTCGGAGTCCGTGTGGCCACACCTCCTCCAGCGGCCCTCATCCTCACTCTCACCTTTACCCTCACCTGTGCCCTCATGCCATCACCCTCTCCTCCCCCCTCCCTTACCCTCTGCCTCATTCTGTGCCATCACCCCCCTACCCCCACCCCTATCACCGCCTGCGCACTAATCCTCACCGGAATGATTCTCCTCTTCATTCCTGACCCGACTTCACATTCATCCTCAGTTTCTCACTTTCACACTGACCCCCGACCCCGTTCTCACCCTGATCTCACCCTGTACTCAGCCCCCGTGTCAAGCCCGAGGTCACGCTCTGGTCACACTCGAGACCCCATCGCTCGTGGAGAATCGCCTTGAGGAGGGGGAGACGCCTCGAGGACGACTTCATCAAAAGGTCAGGCCAGGGCGGCCGAGGTCACACGACAAAAGCGGGGAGGAGGGAAGAATGTGTTTCATTTCATTCTTTCTTTTCATTCTTTCTCTCTTGCGTTTACCATGGGCAAGCAAAGGGAATGAAGAAGGGAAAAGGGAACGAGATACAAGAAGAGATTGATGAAATTCAGGAATGATGGATGACAAATGACGCGAGGGCAGGCGAGATGACCTCTCGATAGGTGGATAAGAGATGGCAAAGAAAACAAAAGGGGGAGAATGAGGAAAACCGAGAAGCAAGAAGAAAAAAATGACGATAGAGAAAAGAAAACATCAATAAATCTAAACACAATTCCTCTGCCTACGCATTGTTTGTCTGCCTCGACTATTTTTAGTACTTGAAAATTGACACAGTTGGGATAAGATGGGGATGGAGGTAACAGGAGAGCGTGAGGTGTGGAGATCATCAGTTAATGCTTTGTGTCGATGGAGTGAAGGAGTGGAGGGCGAGGGTTCAAGTTTGCTTCGTGACAATCCCTTATCACTGCGGGGACAGCGGCAGATATTGATGGAGACAACACGCGATAACGCCACAGACGGCAGAACGGAGGGAGGAAAGGACGAGGAGAGGAGGAGAAAGAAGCAAAGATGAATGTGCGCAGTGAAGAATTGATGCAATCAGGAAACAGTGGGAAGCTGTGGATCAGCTGATTTGGATATGACGGAGGAGGAACACGCAAGATGACGCCTTGTGATGAAAATAAAAGATTGTTTGATTTTTAAAATTATCCTGGTGAGGTATTAAATCCAAAGCACAATTACGTCCTTGATTTATACCCTTGAGTGTAATGCTAATAATTCGTCCTCCGCTGAACCATGAGCCTCCAGTCAACATCAACGTGCAAAGAAGTAGTGCAAATAAAAGTACTTACAGGTGGCGATGAATATGATATCGAGTGATAAACGGCGCTTGAACTAAGAGGATGACGCCATCTCACCCTCATATATTGACTCATGATTACTGTTCTAACTCAGCTGTGCAGGCGGAACGTTTACCGTATATCATCGCTGACCTCACCAGCTAAACGAAGTGTGCAAGTGTGTTTATTTCGGGTCGACTTCGGTGTAGAAATGCCAGCGAAAATGTTTCGTTCGTTTCAGTGATTGTAATAAGTACAAGATGCATGGAAAACGTTTAGATGTCTTTGTCCAATTATGTCGATAATGGATTCAAGAAAAAAATGTTTTCCGTATTTATTTTGCAAGCGACTTGTCTGAGGATGTTTCGATGTCCACAATTCATTAAGCATTGAACCTGTTGTCAGAAGTCCGGGTTGTTCACACACACCTTTTTTAGAGTTGCAAGGCCTTGTTTGTTTATTTTTGTAGCACAAATCATAGTTTTATATAAACATGTATATTCATCATGGATCAACATGAATTTTCGCTATTTTATCATACATGTTTTGGCTTGTTTTCTTACATCTGCAACAATACTAATTTGCATGTCAGTGGATGTGTCAATTTCTTGCTGTTGTGAAGTTGATCTTTAATG